>ML675651.1:7133414-7147590 GCA_007922155.1 Mesoclemmys tuberculata
GACCGAGGCAAAGTACTTATTTAGATATTGGGCCATGCCTAGGTATCTGTTGCTCCAGTGCCGGCTGCACCCACCCTTTGGGGACACCTAGCGCGGGTTTGTCCCGGGACACAAGCCCTGGCTCTCTCAGCCGAGAGAGGGCTGGAGGCGTGGCCAAGGCCAGCAAGGCTCTAGCCGCTTCGAATGCCTCCAGCATAGAAGGGTCCTGGATAGGGGGGTCCCCCATTCCCAGGAGTCGGGGGAGGTTCCCTGTATGTCAGTGCCGGCAGCGGTGCCGGGCTTGATCCCAGCCGCTCCTGCGGTGCAGGGGAGGGAGAGCGCTCTACGCGCTGGCGGCGCTTCTTTCTCGGCATTGGAGCCGCCCGCGGTGCCGGCGGAGCGCTCTGCACCGACGAGACACTCGGTGCTGATGGGGTCCGAATCGGGTCAGACGCCGGACGGAAGGCGGACTCCATCAAGATGGCCTTAAGCTGAATTTCCCTCTTTCTCAGTCCTCGGCTTAAAGGCCTTTCAAATATGGCACCGATCCTTTCAGTGCTGTTCACCCAGGCACTTTAGGCAGTGCTCGTGGGGATCACTGACCGGGAAGGCCTTCCCGCAGCCATTACAGGGGTTTGAACCCCGGCGAGGCTGGCATGGCCGGGTCGCTAGAGCCCTAAGGCTCTACCTGTCTAACTAAATTTCTAACTAAACTGAAAACTAACTTGAGTTCAGGGAGAACTGCTAACTAACTAACACAGTAAAGGGGAAGAATACTTGCGATGCAGCAAGAGTTGTTCCAGATAAACATCATGGGCGGAAAGAAGGAACTGAGGAGGGGAGGGGCCGGCGGCACCCTATGTGCCGTCGCATAAGGGCAGCACTCCGGGGGGTGCCGAGACCGGCGCATACAGGGGCTGCTAGGGGAAAAAGTTGTCTGGAGACTGTGCACGAGGGCGCGCACACACCTAAGTGGAATGCATATGAGCAATCACTCGAAGGAGAAGAATTATTTGAGGAGGCTGCTCTTGGCCATTAGCTGCCATTGCTGATTGCACCCCAGCACAGCCAAAGGACAGAGTAGAATCTGGATGAAGGCAGCAGCCTTCCAGTTCTAGGCATTGTTCAGTGAACATGACACTGGTATCCCCCAGGAAGAGAGAGCAGCTGTGCTGTGTTTCTCTGTGTACACTGGCAAGGTGCAGTATGGCAGCAGCTGTTGGGTGCATAGGGGAGCTCTAGCACAGGGCTAGGGTTAATCTGTGGAAATGTGTCTCTCAGTAGGTTTGTCAACAGTTCAGCAGTTAGACCTGGTTTTAGAAAGTGAAGAGTATGAGAAAGGGGTTTATTTATAAAGGCTAAACTGCAGTAAATCCAATCTTCTGCTGCCAAGGTGTCTGTGGGGAGAAAATAAGCAGAGACTTGGAAGCCTCTGCTGTGGGTGACTCCTTTAGGGAGTGCGTAACTGGGAAAACCAGCACACCTTTAGCAGCCAAGTCCTTCCACTACCATCAGCCACTGCTTCACTTCAATACATCAGAGAACTCATCTGGCTCTGGCGCTTGCTGTTGGTGGTGCAGGGCTTGATGCTGGTGTGGATAAACAGGAGGCTCAGCTAATACTCTTCAACTAGAAGTGGAAATGATTCACCTGCGGCACTTACCTTATCCAGGAAGTTTGCGGGGTAATGTAATCCTGAACCTGAGGGCGGGAGTTGTAGAAACCAGCCGTACCATGGCTGCCTTCCCACCCTGGGGGTAGTCCTGTGGTCTGCACTCATAGATGTTGCTTGTTAACACTGGTGAGAGACTTGTTAAGGGTGTAAACTTTTTTTTAAAAACCAACATGGGCGCAGAGGCTTGGACACGCGCTGGAGATAAGAGGCCTTCACAAGGACCTGCGTCCAAACCCCTGATCCAGCTCAAACACTAAAAGCCATTTCACAACTTCTTGCCAAAGGAAGATAGCGGGTAGAGGGCAAAATGTTTTAGAGAAAAGAAAATGTGGGAAGAGGAGAAAGCGTTTCTGAGGCTTGAGGTAAAGGGGACTAAGGCTTCTTCAAGTTGCTGTTCCCTTTCACCATTCCTCTATCCCCCATTAGACAAAATAAAAAAACCCCAACCAACAAAGCATGTAAGGAAGAAAACTGGGCCAATTCATCTTCTTGTGTGGTTATAGCCCTGTCACTGACTCTAGGTCTGTTTGGGCCTTCGTGCTGTGAGCCTGCTGCGATAGGGATTGCCTCCTATCTGTGTTCAGTGTCCAGCCCTAGGGCCCAGCTTGTGATTGGGGTTTTTGGATGCTACCTTTATCTAAATGTTTAATAAGGATTTGTAAACCCCCATTGGGGGGAAGAGCCCTCTCTTTCCAATCATTCCCCAAAAACCACTCCTTGGGGCTGCCTTCCTGGTCTCATTCCTCCTCTCCAGTGTGTCCAGGCTGCCCATCCTGTGTGACTGACATCACTTGTAGTTGGGGTCAGACTTTACGGTTTCTGTGTTTTAAACAGCACCATGTACATTAACACTAAATGAAGTTTCCAAATGAAATGTCTGTGCTGTCCATATTCTCAGCAGCACGCATCAGAAAGAAGGCCTGAGTACAGGCCCTGGGGACCAGCCAAACCTGAGGCTACAGGGACTGTCTATACAACAAGGCAACAAAGGATATTTGCTTCCACAGGCAGGAAGAGAGTCTCCATCTCTGTTAAAATTTCAATACGGTGGGCAATTTTTCCAGAGCCTTCGGTACCTTCCACTCCAATTGCCATGGCGTAAATTTCGATCTCCAGTTCAGCCTGCAACCCTGCTGCCACCTAGAAATGACAAGTGCCAGCGGCAGTAATGTTAAGAGGTATAAAACTGGACATGTACCCTACAAGTGACATGACAGACATATACAAGCAGCTAAGGAAAGGGGAACTAATGTCCACCAATGGCAAAAGCCTTCCCACTGCTTCCAAACTTCTTGTCCCACCCTCTCACTCATCTGTGTTTGTGCTTCCTGTGGCACAAGTCTTTTGCAGCAAGATGATTGCTGTCTGTTCGCTCTAGTTCAGCCGTGCCCAGCCGTTTATTCCTAGTGTGAAGGGCAGTTTAGTATGTCACCTTTCAGACTGGTGAGGTCTGCACAAAATGGCGTCAGTTTGGCTTTATAGCTGTCAGAACTTGAATCAAGACTGTGCCCCAAGGAGTGTGCGCAGCAGGCACAGTCCAAGTTACCAGAAGGGCTGTAATGGGGATGGCGAGTACCGTTTGGTTTTAGACTGTCGGCCAGCCTTTTCCAGTCTTCGTTGCTCCATTCAGACATGGAATGGAGCGAAGTGAATTTACTTTGGCCCTCGGTTGTGGTGACGTGCTGGGCTTAGTGTGGATGGAGAGGGAAGTGTCCACTGGCCCCAGCCTCAGTCCCAACATTGTGTCCTCTTTCCCTCTCCCTGCCAGCCCAGCCTCCCGAGTGATGCTGGGAAATTTCCTGGGAGCCTTAAGTGCCAGTCTGAAGTTGCCTGAAAACAAAGTACATTTGGCCCAGCAATACACCTGCTCCCCATGACTTACAGGTCCTGGTGTGTAAATCACTCTCAGTCCTGTGCTGGGAGGTGGCTGCTTCACCCGAAACCTGTCAGTGAAAAGATACAATCAGTCTGCCACCTTAGTCTACTTGTGTGCTAAGAATCTGCTGCTACACACTTTGTACCACTGCCCTCATTCTACTGACCAGCATTAATCACCATTTTATTATTTCTGTGATCGTTTTCTGAAGCCAGATGTTCTAGAACATCATTCCAATAAGGAGGGTTCCAAATTTGAATGCCGCGTGGAGGCTGATTAGCCTAATGACACTAACAGAGTAAGAGCTGAGGGGGTCCACGCTTGGATTTCAGATGGAGTTAGGTGACGGTTTTAAAACAGCTTTAAAGACAGTTTGATCTAACCTTATGAAGTCCACTCCAACATTCTTCAGGGTGACTGTACTTGCATAAGTATAGCCCTCCTTCAGCACCCCAAATACCACTTTAGATGGGATGAGATGGAATCCACAAAGATGCTGGGTTGCTGTTGCAACAGAAGATGTGTTGACTTTTCCCCCAACAGGATCTTCAATCTTTGCAAAAAAGATCAGTGCATTACATGGATAATAGGGGAGGGAGTCAAAAAATAAACCAACACAGAAGACTGTAGGTGGCAGTGAAGAACTTATCTCACAAGCTAATGGGAAAGCGCTTATCACCGAAAGGACAGGCACAACAGCTCACTTCCTAAAACAGTGCTGGCTGCCAGGTATAATGGTTTCTCTGCTACTGTCAAAATGCTGACAGGAGACAGCCATTTGCTTTTCCTTTCTTTTTCTCTCCCTTAAAACTATGAGAAACTAAATGCAAATGACTGGGCAGCTAAGATTGTTGTTGACTAAGGGCAACGTTTTCAAACTTGGGCTCCTAAAGTAAAGTAGGGCACCTATATCCGTATTTAGGAATCTAGATAAAAGTGACCTTATTTTCAGAGGTGTTGAGTCATTCCAATCAGTGGAAATTGGGGACGCTCAGCACCTCTGAAAATTAGGGTACTTTTATTTCGGTGCCTAAATATGGATCTAGGTGCTTAATATTAGGCACCCAAGTTTCACCATTTTGGCCTAATGATTCAGGGAGAAGTTATTTCTGGGACAGTCAACCCCAGATAAATTGCAGGTGCTACTGCTTCAGTAGATAGTGATTCCAAACAGTGACTAGTGCTGCTGCGGAGTGAATTAACAACTGTGTGCGAAAGAGATGTGCAAAGGGAAAACCAACATTAGCCAAGAAAACTTTATTTTACCTTTTTATTGGGTACAGATTCTGGTTTGCGCCCCTGGATTGATGATGGTAATTTCACATTCTCTTTTCTTGGCTGCCCTGCAGCATCCACCAGCAGGCTGCGGGTGTAAGACCGAAAGGGCATCCTAGATGTGCCCACAGCCATATCCACTTCTATCCGGAAGCCAAAATTTCAAAGAGTGTGTTAGTAGCATAGAATTTAGACTTGTGTAAGTATTTAGGCCTGTGTATTTGTTTGAGATAGAATTTTGGGCCTGCTGGCCCACTTGAAAGCTGAGGTCTTTGAGACATATGTGTAAACAAAGACCAAAGACACTGTGTGTTGCTTCTGCCTATCTACAGCCAGATGGGTTTTCTTGATTACTATGAGAAGCGCTAAGGGATGTAGTTAAAGTGCTGTGATATATAGTGGGGGTTTGATATATGCATATATAATTGAAGGACAGTTTTGACTCTTCTCCCAAAACAAACTCCGGAACAAGGTCAAGCAACCGGGTGGGGGTGGAGGGCATAAGAAAGAAATACTAAAAGCTGAAGAGAAGGTGACTATGGCCGAAACATAACCTCACCTCCTACCCCTCCCATAGGGTACAAAAGAGGACGGACCAAAGCCCCAGACTTCAGACCCTCTAAAATGTATCATGAACATAAATTGTAGGGGGTGGTATCGACGGTGGGCACTACAGGTATAATTAAGCCTACCAAGAAGGCGGGGGAAGGAAGCTCTACTGGTGTGAAGAGCTGTGGTTTTATGCTCGCTTGTTAACCCCAATAACCATCGCATTGCCTTCATTTTGGACTCTGGCCTGCTGCTTTCTGTCTTGAGAAAGAAGAACCAGGGAAAGGGCTGGGGCAGCCCTAACAGAATGACATTGAATTTTGCACAAAGGGAGCCCAATCCTGCAGTTCTCATGCAACCAGAACTCCTACTAACTGCCATAGGAGTTCGTAGGATCGGGCTCGGTATTTTTATTTAGCAGGGCAGTGTAAGAGTGGAAAGGCCCCTTTTAAAAATCTAACACCAAACAACTATCCCAGGGTCACTGGAGAAAAAAAGGATTTCTCTCTCTTAGCCCAACTGAATTTTCTTTTTAGAAATATCAAGGAGAAAAATTTAGATAGCACTCTGGCTAGCACAGCAACTTCTGTTTGCATTTTGATTTGTATGCTTTAAGAATGTTACTGTGGGTAAGAATCTCCTGTGCAAAACCTCTGTTCCCTGCTTAACATGTCCTGTGGCCCTCAAGGGGCTGATATAAAGCAGAGTGCCCATGGAGGTGGAACTCGGGGTAATGTGCATAAGCAACTGGCAAACCCTAAAAGATTCAGCACTGGTTTCAGGGCCTAAGGCTGTTGGACTTGAATCTTCTGCATCAGAGGAGAGTGCTTTAACCGTTAGTCTACAGAGTCATTCACGCACACGCTCTCTGGCCCAGTGACTGTTTGTTTATACACAGCTATATAGCGGTATCAGCAAAATTTTTAAGTGTAGGTAAGGTTTCAGAGGCACAGAACAACTGACTGCCCTGGGATAGTGGGATCAAGGTGGATTTAACTCACCTTTGCATCCAGCTGATTCTGGTCTGTTGCAGGAGTCACCGTGGCACCCAGAACAACTCAGCTCTTCAAGGGCTGTCTTAAGTTATTGCAGCAGCTCTGCATAGGATCCTTGCAGTGCTGTGCACTGAAGTCTCACCCCTTGGGCCCTCAACACACCGTTCCCACTCTTGACTCTGCTGCCAGCACGTCCCCTAAGCCAGGCCTTGTGTTGTGGGCCTTATAGGGCAGTGTAAGTTGCCTTGTGCAAAGGATGTGCTGGGGGAAGTCTTGCTGGACCAAATCTAGGGCCCTAATGGCTTTTTTTATGTTGCTGCAGCTGTCTACGAGGACCATAGCTGAGAAGAGCATCCTTCCCATTGTTTTTCCTGACGTGTTAATGTATTACTATCACAGCAGACTATTACATCAGGTCCCTACTCTTCTCTCCACCAGTCCTCAACCTGTGCCTCTACCTGGGTGTCATACCAGACTGCTCCTTTACCTGATCTGCAGTAGCTGCTGGAAGCTTCAATCTGTGCTGAAGAACTGTGTGTCTGAGGATTCAGTGAGTGGGTGGAATCACTGGTTGGGGCAAATGGCCCTGTAGATGCTACAAAAAGAATGATGGGTATATTGACAAACTGCTAGTTATATCAACACACTATATTTCTATACACAGGATATTACACATCCTAATTAGGGAGATCATAAAATATTCTGAATTACTTCCAGGGCCTGGTGATGAGTGTTGTGTGTTGCCATGTGAATACAGCCATCTTGCTCCAGAGGGCAGCAGGGAGTGGAAATGCTGCACAGGGAGCATGGTAAGTCATTGCCAGGAGTGCCTTGTAATCCTTCACAGCAGAATGGCTGATTCAGAAGAGCTGAGAAGCTCTCACAAGCAAGCCTGTCCAGTCCTCCAGATAGCTGTAATACAGGAGACTTGACAGGAGTGCAATATGGGAAAAATCAGGGCTCAGACAGGGACCCATGGAAGATTGTTTTGATGATGTGGTCTTTGCTGTGCTGTGAACAGTACAGTATTATGCCTTTCATCCTGATGTGCCAGTTCAACGCTTGCCAGGGCTGCTCTCCACACAAAGATAGAAGTACTCCTGTCAGCGCTGTAAACCTCTTAGCTAAGCTGCGTAAGATGCTTCGTTCACTGCCCATCCCTTTCACATTGCTCAGTTCCCTTGTGTGGGTCTCTAAGCTGTCTCCACCCAACACCACTCAAATTTCTATGCTACCTACTCCTTCCACCTATGGTCTCCAAACTGCCACTCCACGCCCCCTTCTCCCACTTCACTTCAAGATCATCCCTGTCTCCCACCTCCTCAACACTCATCCTATCCTTTCCCTTTGCCTCCTCATTGCCTGCTTACCCATCCCTGCTCATTCTTGGCTCCAATTAAGTTTGCCCTGATTGCTGTTCCACCTTCTCCCAGCCACTAATGCCACCTGCCAACCCCTACCGCTTCATTTCTGCAGCCAGACCCCACTGGTTTTTCCAGTTCATTTAGGTCCACAAAGACCCCTTAAATGTATCCCACAAGTGATCTTATAATGTTCCCAAGCAGTTCAAGTGTCAAGCAGATCTTGGAGATGTGGCATTGAATGACAGGGTTCAGAACTGAAAATCCTTTCAAATATTAGTTGTAGTGTTCACCTTGGTAACAATTATTCCATACTCATTGTTCAACTCATTCAGCTAGTTGGTGGTAGAAGTTAGTAGAGACTTTTTCAGTCTTCTGCAGAAACTGTACCTGCTCCAAGGCAATTTCTTGAATTTAAGTGCAATCGGAGTATGAAGCAACTCAACAAACCAATGGCGAATGTTGCTCCATATTGAAATGTTACCTGCATTGAGTTGAGAAGTACTGCTAAGTAATTCTGTGACTGCCTCCAAAGATGGCTCTTCTCTCTCTTTCTTTGGAAATGGAGGAAGTTCTTTAGAAAGTGAATCCACATCAGGGAACTTTTAAAGAAAAATGATAAGAAGTGGTCATGCCTCCTAACCGGATATATATATTGCCGCAATGAAAGAGGGCATAAAGGAAACAAATAAGCAAGACTAAACTGGTAACAAATTAAATTGACAGTGTAGAATAAATACAGCTGTGATTCTAGAATACACTTCCTTCTATGTACATTATAAGCAAGCATTTCAGCCAACTTATTAAGCAAGACTATAAAGGTATGTTCTGCACTTGACACGTACGTAACAGCCATTAATGCTATCTGTCCACTCACTCAAAAGTGCTTTCTGCAAGAAGATAAAGATAATAAAAATGTGCTTTATAGGACTGAGACAGATTCTTTGCACTAACACCATTTCATTCAGCTTCCCTGAGCTCCATTACCTCTTTCAGGAGAAATTCCTTGCCAAGTTCAGATTCGAAATAGGGTGGAATTATTCTGTTTCTTATTCCTGTTAGACACTTCCTGCCTTCCTCCAGTTCCTGCCTAGATAATAAGGAAAAAAAGATAGTACAAGTGAGTTCACATGGTTTTTCAATAACATTTTCAGGATTTCTAGCAATGTTAAGTAATAAGAACAACTTGCCCTTGACTTTTTTCTTGCTAACCAAATTTGCTTATGTCATTCTTATAATCCACTTGACATTTTCTAAACGTTACCAAATTGCCAAGAAGCAATTGCAGCGGCTTCTTGCCAATTGCCAAGATAGCCCTATGCTACATATCCGCTACTGAGATAGCGAGCTGAAATTTGTATGCATAGTGGCTGATCTGTTGCCTTCACATATACCCAAACTCTCCCAATCCTGGTCCCACAGAAGACAATATGAACGTACTGTAAATATATTTTTGAAACCAGAGGAGGTTCTAGCTTAGAGATTGAGGAGTTAACCACATCCAGAAAGCATCAGAAGCTCAGACTTTCATCTCTCCCTAGATGAATCCTGGAGCTGCATCGCAGCCCCAGGTGAGATACTGCTGAAGCTTTAAACTGTAGAAAACGAGGTACGTACAAGGGTGAAACAAGCTCCAGCAGAGATGAGCTCTCTAATGTGAGAAGACATACATGCAGTAACTGCAAATTGTGTATTCACATACACCGAGGGACTCCTCAAGTTTGGAGATTGACTGATCAAAGGAAGCAAAGTAATCCAGCCAGAAAAAGGGATGGAAAGAATAGAATGACAGGAGGAGACAGATCAAGGAAGAATGAGAGATTGAAAGACCTGACATCCAAAGACAGCATCTTCATCAGAAGCTGATTTACTTGAAGTCTCTGATCAAAATATGTAGAGATTGCCAGGGGTGGCTGCTCTATAGATCTCCTCAAAGCATGCTCTAATTCTTTCTGCCCTAGATATAGAGGCAGTTCTTGGTGAATACGCTCTGAGGTTTGAAGGTGTCTTTCCAGCTTTCAAAATCAACAGATCTGACTCATTTGAAGATGACAAGGTGGGTGAGGTAATATCCTTTTATAGGACCTCATCCAGTGCACTGAATACCTCAATAACAATTATGTGGGTGAAATCAGACAACCACTATGCTCTTGAATGAACTCACACAGAAAAATAATCAAAGACAAAAACCATATCACCTATGGATGAACACATTTCACAAAGTGACCACTCCGCATCTGACCCTTCAGTTCTCATCCTCAAAGGAAATCTGCCCAACAGCTCCAAAAGACAAGCCCAGAAGCTTAAATTCATAACTTTGCTATGTAGGCTGAAAGCAGTAGTTCGATATCTGAGAACAACAGCTATCTGAGGCCCAAAACACTGAGATCTAACAAATGAGAGCAACAATGATAGCTTAACATCCTGGGACTCTATTACTGTCACTTAAACATCTTAGTGTCCTGAGATTCTAGGGCTGTAATTGTGTTTATAAATGCATAGGAAACATCCTGCTTTAACATTCTGTAACACCTTGGAGTCTTGTCCATCAGAACTTGTGTGTGTTTGTTTGGGAACATCCTGAGGCCCTTTTGCTATAACCTATATGTGTCTGATGCCTATCAAGAATGCATTTGTTGTGTAAATCAAGGAACATCCCTTGTAAATAGGTCTCTGTTAATGAATGTCAGTAGGATCCATATTGATGGTTGATTCTATTCTGGCACCTGTTTTCTTTCTAAGATTGTAGTTCTTTTAATTACTAGAATGTAGTATTTGGTAGTTATGTGATCCCAATTAGTGAATTTGAGAATGTTTTGTCAGAAGTAAAAAGTTAGTTTGTGTACTTGAGGAGTGTATGCAGTCTGAGTTTGTAAAAGGTAAGAAGATGGAGAGGCGGCAGCCCTAAATCTCCATGGCAGCAGGAGGGAGGGAAGATGCTTTGTTTAAAGTACTTTTTACAACTCAGATGGCTGAAGAACGAATCAAAATAATCTCAGAACACAGAGGAGTTAACACTCAAGGACAGGAACAAGACAAAGTGTAAAACAGGAATGAAAAGATAAGAGAAAGGTGTCACATCTGCAACATCAACAGTGATTAATAATCACATCAAACGCAGAGGCAGCAAGACATGGCAAAATTCATAAACTGGAACTGGCTCCTATAAAAATGGAACCAAGAAATGGCTCCTATAAAAGAAACTAAAAATATATAAAAAAAACTGGCTCCTTTAAGAATGGAGCCAAGAAATGGAAACTTTGGGTTGGTTCTTCAAAAATCCAGGAGCATCGGATTCCTGACCGACAGAGCCCAGCTCTCATGTTTAGTCCACCTGGCCAGTGATCTAGCTTGAGCAACTCAAAGGCTAGTAAATATATTTCGCCTGCAGAAATCTCTTTCTCTCTCTCTCTGTGTGTGTGTATGGGGGGGTGTGTGGGAGGGGGGAACGGACGGACAACGACGACACACACAATTGCTTTCTGAAATCTCTGTATTCACCACAAACGTGGCGTAGTGCCTTGTCCCCCTGAATAAAATCCTGCTGTTTATTTCATTTGTAAGTATAATAGCTAGAAACTAAATTATGGACTGCACAGAGATACTGGATTTCTGGCTTTTTACAACAATCTCTATAACCCACTTAACCCCAACCTCATCTTCCTGCCCCTAGGCTTTTTCCTTCCCCCACTGGTAAGGTGTAAACAGGCCACTTCACCTTAAATGGTCCCCTGAAATATGTATTAATGACATACGCTAAACAATTTGTTCCACCTTGTACTTAGCTGTGACACTCAGCATATGTCTACACTGCAGTCAGACAGCTGCGTCTGGCCTGTGCCAGCTGACTTGGGCTTGCAGGGCTTGGGCTAAGGGGCTGTTTAATTGTGGTGCACATGTTCGGGCTTGGGCTGAACTGTGAAAATTTTGCTTGATAAATAAAAAATATTGCTTAAATCCCATAATTTTGTGTAACTGAGAAAATTTAAATAAAAAATTGAAAAAAATTCTTAAAAATAAACATTGATATTATCTGTTGAAATTATAAAAAATAAAAATTGAATTCCACCAAGCCTAATTTTAAATTACTATTCACATGCGATGTAATGTGAGATAAAGTGTGCCATCATGTGACGCTAGGGCAATCCAACTTCAGTTTGGAATTAAAGCATTTTATGATTTCAAATAAGTCAGTTACAAAGTCGAGAGCATTAGCTTAGCTCTGATGTCAAGCAGAAGATCCTGGCTCAATTACTATTCAGTCTTTCACAAAAACAAGTTAGGAAAAGCACAAATTTTTCACCACGAGATTATTTCATCCACACTGCACATTCTTCTGTACATCAAGACAAACACAGAACAGCTTAAATAGTAATCCTTAGTGTTACTTAATGTTCATTGTGGGTGCCTGCATGTTTCTGTGAGACAACCTTCACTTGTGTTTCCTATTCATAAAGTTTTCACCCTTGACATTAATGTAGATTTTTTCAATTCTTGATTAGGACAATCGGTCTATACAACACCATAAAATACAGCACTCTGGTCAGATAACAACCTTCCTTCTGGAACAATTTCTGGAATTCTTTTTTAAAAATTGAAGAGCAAGTGAAATAAGGGAGTTCGACTACTAACAGCTGAGTTTCAGCCTTAATCATAGTTCTTGCTGCTGTTTAGCCCAGTGGTTCCCAAATTTTTCTCTGCTTTGACACACCTTGAAACCTTTAATTGTTTTGAGGCACACCACCATAGTCTCCAAATGAACTCATGAATGTTCATGAGCCAGTTCAGAACTCTTCAAGTAGGTTTTCAACATATTCTGTGGCACAGCTGCTCAGGCCTGATGGCACAGCAGTGTGCCACGGCACACCAGCTGGGAAACACTGGGCTAGCCTAGAATACTTTCATCTTCCATAGCACCTTTATTCTGAAGTTCTTAATGTGCTTATCGACGTTAATTAGAGAGTCCTTATGACCTCTGTATGAGGGAGATACATATTTTACAAATAGGGGAATAGGACAGGGAGATGCAGGGTCAGAACGGGCAGCTTGGTACCAAAGTGACCTGATCTGCATGGGGCCTGAGCAGGTGCTTATCACCTCTGAAACCAGCCCACCTCTGTTAAGTGTCTAACACGGAGATTAGCCTTGCTGTAAGAACCAGAATTTGAAATGCTGCCCTACATTACTTTCCCACGGGTTGCTGGAGCCAGGAATAGAACTCAGGTTTCCTGACTCCTGCCCCTGTTGTAAGTTATCTGTGATAGACACTGCCTCCGTTCCTGTGCTTTGATCTGTCATTTACAAAACGATCAGAAGTGCAGTCAAACTATTCATTCAGCATTTCTACTGAAGATAATGCTCCAGCAGCACTGTTTTGCTACTGTATCAGCATTAAGGGCCTGCTCCAGAGTCCAATGAAAGTAAGAATCTTTCAACTGACATCAGTGGATCTTGGATCAGGCCCTAACTTTCTGTCCTAATAACACCATTACCTGGACTGCTCTAATTTTGTCTGCCAGTGAGACACCTGCGTTAATCTGTCCTTGCTGCATGAGGGGGAAAGGAGAAAAATAATGAAAATGAGATAAGTAGCACAGTATTTTTATAAGCATGAATGGTTTACAAAATAACTAATGAGAGAAAGTATCTCTCTTATTAAATCATGTTATGTTAATGTATCGAATGACTTCTGACCTGGACTGATTACCAGCACAGCTTGCAACATTCATTGGTCAACCTTGTTAATAATTACATTTTGCACTTTTATAGCATTGTTCATCTAAAAATCTTCTTAGTAGCCCTGTGAGATAGGCAAGCATTATTAGCCCCATTTTACAGAAGGGGAAACTGAGACAGAGAGTCAAAGTGGTTATAGGGAAAGTCAGAAAGTGCTGTGAACTCCTCCTTTCCACTCCCGTGTGCTATCCACTCATGCACACTGTCTCTCATTTCTGCTTCTCACCATCCTTTGTATGATTTATGTTAAAAGCAGGTCTTACTGGACTGTCCTACCTGAAACTCTGCCAGTAGTCTTCAGTGTGCTTTGATACTGTCTTCCCTGGTGGACTTTGGAGCTGAGAATCCACCGCCTGCTCATATAACTCCGCTATCTGAGCTGCAATATAATGGGAGGTAATTTAACTACTGATGTAAATTCAGTACTATCCACTGCAAAGTGTTCATTAGTTAAGAATATTAAAAGAAGCTACACATGTTTCTTTAATGCATCATTATGTCACCCAATTAAAAGATGCTGTTTAAACATATTTAGTTCCTGTGAGTCAGAGCTCCTTACTTTTACTCACACAAACACAGTTTCTTCTGTGTAGCCAATATAAGATTGAGCTGGATTCTTTTCTGCCTCAGGCCTCATCAGCAAACCTGTCAGCCAGGCCTGAATACAGGATCTTTGTCACTGATTATCATAGACTCATAGGTCAGAAGGGACCAATATGATCATCTAGTC
>ML675651.1:7152590-7336019 GCA_007922155.1 Mesoclemmys tuberculata
GTTAGCAGCCCTGTTCGCTGGCTCCTGTGCCGCTGCAGCTGTCTGTCATGTAAGAAGCAGAAAGAGCTCAGATGGATTTCCTCATTCCAGGTTCAAGTTGAGAGTATCAGCAGTTAGGAAATTCATCTTTCTGGAGATGGAGATTACAGTTACAGAATAAATATGTATTCCTACCGTGTATCACTTTAAATGCTTTTATGTTCCTTAAAGAAACTAAAGAAATCAAATAGCTGTGAACAGGAAAAGTTGATGACGTTCAGCTACTCCAACTCCCAAGGGATCGTCTTTAGTTTCCAAGTAAATTATATTTAATTGCTGCTATAAAACTGCCATCATCAAAATTCTTGTGGAAGGAACTATTGTTTCAGTATGTATTTTGGAGAAAAACTAATCTTTCCAAAGTTAAGACTGTGCTCAGATTTTTGTTTCTTAGTGACGTGTTTTTCTTTCCTATGAATTCCTCTATAAATATACTGTCTAGTTTAAGTTTTACATTTGAGCTTTGGGTCCAAAGGAAACTTTTTATTGTAAAATTCAGGAGGATCTGACCATCTGTTTTAGAGATTAGAATTTAAAAAAAGTCATTGACCGGTTTGTTTTCCAAAGTCTCCAAGGGCTAGATTTACAAAGGGACAGGCCTTGCAGCACTAACTGGTAGGCACCCTACTGCCCAGTGACCACAGGCACCCCTGCATTTTATGTGGAGAATTAGACAGCTAAACAAGGGATTCCCAGAAGCCGGAAAGCTGAGCAGGGAGCCACCTAAACCAGCTAGGAGTGAAATGCTGAGGAAAGGAGCAACCTTTATGCCTAGATTCACAAAGGCGCTGAACTCCCACTGATCTAGGCCTTAGGTGCTTGACTGACAGGCTGGCGACAGGCACCTGTCTCTGCCTGGGATTGTCAGCTGTGAACCATCTCCTGGCATTAGGTGCCTAAGTCCAGTCAGCTTTCTCATTGGGGGGGAAGAGACAAAAGCCTCCAGAATAGCCAATAGCCTGGTGTTTAGGGCACCACTCTTACCTGGGGTTTAGGAGACTAAGGTTCAAGCCCCTTTCAAAAGCCCCCAGGCAGGGTTGGAATTCAAATATGGGTCTCCCACACCACAGGTGAGCTCTGACCACTGGGCTATTAGGCATAATGTAACAAAGGAACAATATCTTCCCCTCCCAAATTCCTGATCTGCTTGCCTCCAGTTGCCCTTTGTGCAGATTAGGTGTACTCAGAGATTGGGCCCCGCAGGCGAGACAGGCTTTTCCCTGCCTTGTTTGAGAATCCCACCAGTGTTGAGGTGTGAGGGAGGGCACTGAGCAGCTTGTTATTTGTGGGGTGTTGCCAGGACTTAAGTGGGTTTGTGCATACCCTCTGGTGCAAATTTAAGCACCTACAGGGATTTAGGTAGCAGCTGAGTGGCAGCTCTGAGAATATCAGTGGCACCTAAATACTGGATTTAGGTACCAAAAAGGATATTAAGCACCTACATTTAGGTACCTAAATCCAGAATTTAGTTGAATCCAGGATTCTCTGAAACGTAGAATGAAATAATTCCTAAGTCACATAGGGCTAGATTCACAAAGTTTGATGTTTTTAGTTTTTTCCCTAAATTTTTAACTTTCACTTTTCTGCTTTGTCAATATTTTTGAACTCCAGTTCTCTGTTACGTTATTTTTCCTTCTATTAGTGATACTTTTTTAATAAACTTAAGTTTCATTTTTTGCCTAGAAATCATGCAGAGGGGAAACCATTACTTGCAGCAATCCCAGATTAAGCTTCAAAAATATGAAAGATGATGAAAAGTATTGGCCAATTAGCAAGACTAACCGCTGCAATCTTGGACTGGCTGAATAATTAGTACTCTAAAAGCTGGCATCATCAAAGGGATAGCAAATATTCAGAGACATTTCTTTTAATAAATAAATAAATAAATACATGCTATTTTGATTTAATTTTATGTACTTTTAAATGTTAAATAGTGGTCAAAGAAACAATTCATTTTCAGAAACTCAGATGTTATAAATACTGAATTGTGCCATTATCTCCCAACATACCAGGTCTGTGTAAACACTGAAACATACCCTGGCCTCCACAGTCTCTGTAAATAACAAACAATGACACCATCTCTGCAATGGGATGAATCCCCCAAAAATCAAATAGGATCTCTGCCTCCATAAACAATGAATTTGCAACATTAAATTCTCAATGCACTGGGTTTTACATCATTTGCTAAAGTTTTCACCGGTGGGTCCCTAATGTCAGGATTCTAAATAATTCATTAGGCACCTCAAAAGTGGCCTGATTCTCAAAGGTACTAGACATCCAGGCCCAGATAGACAAAAGGATGGGGCTTACCACACACCCCTCTCGCAGAGTTCAGTGCCCAGGGAGGTGCCTCTCTTTCCTTGTGAAGATAGGAGAAGACTGGTGTTTGGCTCTGGTAAATCTTGTGTGGGTCCTGATCTTGTAGGTATGCTCAAAGGCTGCCGAACTCCAAACAACTGCAGGGGAAGGAAGACGACCTCCCTTATAACTTTTAGTGCAGGGTTAGGCTATTCACCCAGGATGTGGGGGACCCCAAGTTCTCTCCTGATGAAAGGATTTGAACAAGGCTCTGCCCCCTCTCAGGTGAGTGCTCTCACCACTAGGCTATGGCATAGTTTGATATGGGTCACCCTCAATCTCTCTCACTGACGTTGTTCCACTTTCATTAAATAATTGCATAATTAAATATTAATTGGACCACAACCGTGGTTAGGGCACTTATCTGACAAGTGGCCTGTCCAAATCTTCTCATCAGGTGGAGGGGAAACTTGAGATGAGGGTCTTCCATATCCCAGGTGAGTACCGTAGCCACTAGGTTAAAGGTTATAAAGGAGCGCCTCCTTCTCTAGATATTTTGTGGAATTAGGCAGCTGCTGAGCATGCTTATCAGAGTGGGCCACGCGTGCAATTGAGGAGGCTGAACGCCTATCTTCTCATGGTTTGTGAATTGCTCTGGGGCTTAGGTAGGAGATAGACTCCCAGACCCCTAAAGTGAGGCACCAGTGCACATGTCCAAAGGCAGAAAGTTAGGCACCTACGGAATTTTTAGTGCAAAAACAGACGCCTACAACCGAATGGGTGTTTTGTGGATCACAGTGGTGCCTAAAATGGGATTGGGAACCTAAGTACCCACAGTAACTCCCACTAAAGTTAATGAAGTTGCACCTTGAAAATCAGACTTTTCTTTTAAGTGCATAAATATGGAAGTACAAGCCTAATTTAGGCACCTATCTTTAAAAGTCTTGGCTGGAATGTTCATATTTTTATAATACTAATTAACTAAGTAGGGTTGTGTCAGTAGTTGGCAAATGTGTCAGGACTCCACAAATGAAGGCCAAAAAAGTTTATAAATGTAGGTGCCTAAATTTAGATAACTAGAGAGGTCAACTGATTTTTAGAGGTATTGAATTACTGAAGTTACTGGGAGTTGTAAGGGCTCATCACCTGTGAAAATCAGGCCACTTATTTAGATGGCTATGTATGGACTTAAATGCCAATACTGGGGCTGGGTCTACACTAATGGCGGCAAATTTGCTGCTGTCAGATCGATTGCTCTGGATCGACTGAGCGGTCTGTGTAGACCTGCTCAGTCAATCCAGCAAGCGATGCAGAAAACCACCCCAGTAAGTGGCGTAGCAGTGTGGACGGAGCACAGAGGAGACGCTGCGAAGTCGACAGGAAATACGCAAGTGATTTATGTCACTTGCGTATCTCCCGTCGACTGCTGCCAAATCACAAAGGTAAGTGTAGACTGTGCCTTAGACATCCTGTCTTGACCATTTTGGTTTAAGGTCCATTTTTTGTAGACCTGTGGTGATTATCAGTAAAACTATTTAGTACAATTCTCAAGTCTATCCAGTAAATCACTTAAGTGACAGTACATAGGAATATTCCAGAGGGGTAGCCGTGTTAGTCTGTGTACAGCAAAAACAACGAGAATCCTGTAGCACTTTAAAGACTAATAAATTTCTGCAGGCATAAGCTTTCATGGGCTGGAACCCACTTTGTCAGATGCATTTTTGCTTTACGTAAGAATGCCACTTTTGTTGCCACAATGGTTGCCAATTGTAGATCTCCATAAGTTTCACAAAATTAATTCTATAAATTAAAGAAATGAAAAAGGACTCAAAAAACAGAAGAGACATAGCACTAAAAAGAATCACTTCACCAATGGGTTCCCTGTTTAAAAATCCCTGGAGCACTGAAAATATAGAGCTTTAATTGCTCCTACCTCTAGTGTTGAGATCTTCGGATGATTTCTCCAAGTTAGGGAAAGACTGCAATGAAGATAGAATAATTATGGTTACATAACAAACAAGACCTTGCACAACAGCATCTATGATTTGAGAGTTATCCCCAAACAAGTGTTCTGTTGTCACCTGTCAAACTGAAGCTGAAAATGGGGCCTTCAGGGTGCCTGGAAATGTGACCCAGGAAACAAAATATCTCTAAAGTACAGAGCAATGGGAGCCAAAAAATGGGGTATACGTAGTAGGCATGGCCACATGAAAACAAGTATGGGACTGCTAGGGCCCTTGGCAATATGAGCAGGAGAGTACCAGATGAAATGTATACACACCAGAGAGTCACTAATGGAGAATGAATTAATCTGATTCTCATGTGTGATGAGTTAATTCCTCAGAATACGTTGCTTCAGAATTTGTTAATGAACTTGCAGTGTACAGAGAATTACAAGTGATAAGTCTGCACTTGCCCTATGGTCTGTTTCTACTAGAAAGGGTGGCTTTGCAGGGACAAAGGTGCACATATGTGTTGGTTGACCCATTTGACCTTGCAATGGCACCGCATACTTATACTGAAAACCAGGGAGTGGCACTCCCTTCATTTGCAATGTACTAGTATACTGTGGGACCGCCTGAGGCACCTCCCTCACATTTTCCAGCACAGTTCTCCAGAGCAGATTATTTAAAAAAATTAGAAAAGCACTGTAGGACTCTAATCACATTCTGCCATTTATGCATTAAATTACAACACAAGTCCCCCTCACCCCACCAACCCACTATTCCACATTGGTATGTTAAGTTTGGGGCCAGATAAGGATATTTTTGCCTGAGACATTCCACTTATGTTGGATTCTATTGAAAGTCTCAATTGTTTATTTCAATAATTGTTTCTAATAAGAGGGCCAGTTCTGCTTGAGTATCTGTGCAGACACACAGGCATATTGCAGTGCTCTGTCCTTATGCTCCGTTCGGTGGCAAGAGCACCCTGCCTCTCCTTGACGATCTCTACTCCTGGATGTAGAATGATGATCATTACCACATCTGGATGGAGGTTTGTCCCTTCTTTATTACACTGAATATGTCTAAGTTTTACTCTTTCGTGTGATGAGGGCCTACTTTCATTTCGTGAAGTCCCATTGGCTGCTGCAAAAATGTGAAGCCTTGAGCCTTATTTTTGATCTGAACCAACGGTTCTTTTCCATCTCTTGTGCCTTTCCCCAGGGGCATCATTTTAGAAAAACTGGGGAGTGGGAGCACAATTGTGTCAGCATACAAACATTATATATGATATCTTGCGAAGTCTTGGGGGAAGGGGCAAACCAAGGTCGGAGGAAGCAACTAGCTCCTTTGCCCGATAATGAAGAACACCCCTGCCTTTCTCCCAGGATTCTGAGATAAGCAGGCTCTGAGCAGAATCTGGAGGGAGCGGTCACTCTGGAGTAATCCCTCTGCTTCAACCAATTCCCTGTGCTCCCCACTGCCAAAACTGCAAGAGTTGAAACCACAGTGCTTGCATATAATGTAAGTTCCTTCAGGGCAATGGAGGAAGACGTGACTGGAGCACCACAATATGATAGGTTCTGAAAGTTGAGATGTATTTGTCAGTGTGAGGAGTTTTACCTAGTTGTAATTATATTCTGTGGCACTTTGGGGATATGTCTGTCCATTTTGGTTTTGTGAATGCCTGTTATGTAATGTCTACCTCTTTTATGAATGTAATCTTTAGTATGGCTATTTCTGTAGCAGGAACTTGGCACCTAAAGTAGAGACTATGTTTGGGAAGCGGTGGCAGAGAATAAAAGGGCTGTGAACATTGAAAAGCTTTATCCGAGTGGTAGTGGACCCATTGACTTTGAAAGAACACTCTTCATCGAAACCTGTCTTTGGAGAAGGGGGCTGAAATCTCGCAGTCTAAAGATACAGAAGTGGCAGCAACTGTTCTGAAAGGAAACGTTTCCATTGACAGAAACGGAGAATCCCGAAGGTGAGAGAGGAGGAGACTTTGCCTCCCCTTGAGGACTCAGACAAAATCCAGGACTCACAAGATGGTGAGGACACAGAGGGATTGTATTCAGGAGTTTGTTGTTTCCCACAGAGCTGTGACTCTCTTGTGCTTTTGAAGAACGAAGCGTGTGTATAAGAAATTCCTTTGCTAAGCCTGCATTTCCTTGCTTTACTGCCACACTGTCCCTGAAAAGGTTAACTGCAAACCAGAGCTCCCACAGTCAGGTAGTCTCTGGAGGAAACTTCTAACCAACTGGGGGTCTTGGAAAGGCTGAGGCACTGGTTCCAGGGTCTAGGCAGCCAGGCTGTAGGATCCCATTATTTAAGAAAGGTGTCAGGCATAGAGTCGGCACCTGGTGGCGAACCTGAGTTACTCAGAACTAAGCACAGTGACCAGTCACTACCCATGCTCAGGGAGCTACGCAGCATGTGGGATTCATCAGCCAGATCCCATCACAACAGAGTGTGTTTGATCGGGGCAGGACTGGATCTCCTCTAAATTACAGGCTATTCTGAGGTGGGCCTCTGTCAGTCTCTCCTATTGAAGCTGTTCTACTTTGTATAAATAATTAAATATTCACTGGAGCAGGAACTTAAGTCTTCTTTGTCCCAGGAGCATGCCCTAACCCAGGAGCATGCCCTAACCTAACGTGAGCTACAGAGTCATTCTCACACTCTGTCTCTGGCCTAGTGACTATTCAAGTATTTCATATGAAGTTGTCACAGCTGGGACTTGGGCAGTCTGACCTAGTGGTCAGAGCAGGAGTCGGGCCTGGTCCACTACCAGGAGGTCAGAGTCTGAGACAAGCCAGAGGGCAACCCAAAATCAAGTGTCCGGAGGCAAGCAAGGTTAGCTTACCTGAAGATCAGAGTCCAGGACAGGCTAAAGGGCAAACCAAAAATCAGGTATCAAGAGGCAGGCAGGGTCAGGTTACCAGGAGGTCAGCAGTAGGAGCAGATATTTCAGGGGAAGCAGCAAAAAAACAGGAAGAACCAGTTGCACGAACAACTTCCTGTTCCTTTGCTGGGTTTATATAGATCAGGGGTCTCAAACTCAATTGGTATGGCGGGCCACATTTACCTTAAGTTGAGTTCAGGGGGGCCACGCATAACACACACTACTCTACTCTACCTTTCATGCTCTACTCTCCACCAAAAAATCTCCCCACACGGTTAAATTCGGCGGCACAGTAGGAGAGAGAGGCTCTCACAGGGACTTGCACACTCCACTCTCCGCCGTTAAATCTCCCTGTGGCGCCACATTCGGTGGCCATTTCCTTTTTAACATGGACATTGCCTTTTTAAGAGCTCACGCAAGATGTCCCACAACTTGGCTGAGCTCCGCTCAGAAAACGCTGACAGCACAAGCCTGCGGCCCGAATTCGGACTGCGGGCCACATAACACAAGCCCGCGGGCCGCAGTTGGCCCGCGGGCCGCGAGTTTGAGACCCCTGATATAGATGCTGTGAACCAATCAGGACCCCCCAGCATGCTACCAGTAGATTCCAGGACTGGGATCCTCTGTTTGAGTTCAGGTCCTCTTCTGACAATACACAGCAGGTAGGTGTTTACTAGCTCCAAAGAACCCTGTGACCCAGACTTCAAGACCCACGGTCCCTCATAGAAATGAATCAGCTTCAGCAGGAGAAGCTGAGAGACCCATCCCAGAATGCCCATAGCATAGAGCTTAGGGCAATCACTGCAGAAAAGCTGGTTCCATTCTCTGTTCCAGAGAGGGGATTAAAACCTGGGTCTCCCTCCAAGTGAGTACCCTAACCACTGGGCTGCAAGTTATATGGGGAGAGGATAATTGTGATTTTCTATCCCTTTAAATGTTTGAACACTCCCCCCCCCAGTGCAAAGCCTCACTGTCCTGCTTCGCAACTAGCGCAATAAAACAAGCACAGCAGGCAGCTGTGTTTCTGTAAGCTCCCTCAATGTCTATCTCCTTCTCTGCTGGGTAGGCTGACCAGATCTTGGGAAGGCTACCCGGGGATATATTTAGGAGTTGGCGGGCGGAGTAGGTAGTGGGTAATTACTGTTTTTGAGAAATAAATGTTATGTAAAAACAGATGTTATGAACATATGTTATACGTAACCATAGCTAACTGAAATACGTCATATTTCTCACATTCAATACGTAAACACAGAAGAAATACTTACCAGTATTATCCTTAAGGCTGACAAGAGAATGGTAAGCTTGCATTAACTGGAGTATTTCTCCGATGAATGTAACTGCCTGAGAATGTCATTGTTCTTGGTGAGTTTTTCCATGAATTCTGGACAGGACAGTTAAAAGTTCATTTTCACAACGAGAATGGCTTTCACAATTTGTACATTGAACCTCGATTTCTCTGCCGTCTGCATGTCATTCATCAGCGAGAACACTCTTTCAACAGGTGCGTTGCTACCTGGCAGGCAGAGGATCCCTTCAGCTCGTTTTTTCAGGTTAATGTGGGGTACCTCAGATTCTGTGAAATGTGTCATGACTGCGTTCCATTTGTAAGCAACCAACGTAGCAGGTGCACTCCATTCGCCTAAGAAAAGTCACTTAATCAAACAGAGCATCTTGATCAATTGTTACGTTTGGGCATTTCATCTGCCGACGTTCTACTGCCTTCTCAATCTCAGACCTTGCAGGCACTTCTTTCAAAAGCAGACACTTCAGGTCTTTAAGGGCGTCTGTGTGTTTTCCCCGTGCGTGTACGTCTTTAACTGATACATCAAAAAAGATCGAGAAACATTAAAGTATGACTCGTTTGTCAAGACCCCAGCCCCTTCTTGCTCCGTTAGTAATTTTCTCATTAAAACTGGCACAAAGTCTTCCTCATACCTTGCAGACAGCTTCTTTCCCAGATTGTTACGGATGTCAGCAGATTCCACTGCACGGCGATCTTCCCCCTCCAGCAATTTTATTGTATCATGGAAAAGTGACAGATTAGCTTTAATGAAAGTGAGCCAGAGTTCAGTTGTAGGGTCTTCAAATACCTTCCGAGAACAACTGGACACTTTTCTTCTGAGAGAAAAAATGACTTAAGCTGCTCATGTAATAGAAGTACTCTTTCTAAAGCACGTAACATTGAGAGACACCTGACATTGCTGTGCCCATGATGTTTTGGTATTCTTCCCCACAAACTCATAAAAACCCTGTCTTTCAACTCAAAGAGTGAAAGTGTGAAAATATCTGAAAATCTTGGTAAGTATATATTCAATAACCACCAGGATTGTATTCAGTGCAGTTCAGGCACAGTTGTGAATGATATGAGCGGGACATCCGAGGTCTGTCACCTCCCGTTGTAAGGCTACCCTGACTTTAGCGTGCACAATTTCTTTCCCTTGTCTGCGTAGCCCACCGAAGTTTGTGTTTGTATTATTGGCAGAGAAAGCCACAACCTTATTTTCCATCTGAAACTTTTCTATAACAGCAAGTATCTCTGCTGCAATTAGTTCAGCTGTTTCACCTTTTAGTTCAACAAAATCAATTAGCTTTGTGTCCATGGACGTGCTTCCATCACATATCTTGAAGTAACGAACCAAGATAGGCAACAATTTTACATGTCTGTGGTTTGATGCATCAACTGAAAGGGATACAAACTCAACATTGTCCAGATCATGTTTCAGTTCTTCTGTTGCCCAAAGTGCAAATACATTTGTGACAATTGCATCACACTTTGTCCTCACACAACTAAATTTGGGATTGTAGAATTTTCTATTTAAACTCGAGGTATAGTCCATTGATCTTAAACTGTGGTTGTGATGAACGGTGTGATAAGCAAAAACTTCCCTCTTGTATAGCAGGGTCATATTCACTCTGTGTCGGCTCAACTTTATGAAAAACTGAAGTTACAGAACTTGAACCAGCACAGGCAGTTAGGGCGGATTTGTGTTTACTTGTACCTTCGTGTTCTTTTATTGATGTCCTACCTTTGCTGGAAATGGTGAATACAGAATGACATATTGTACATAAGACAAATGTTCCTTTTGCAGTTGGTCGCAAGAAAGAAAAATCTTTTTGCAGTTGGTCGTTGAAGTAACACTTCCGTTTCTTGGACAGTGCCATGGCATTTCTGCAATCGTCATTGACACCACATGCACAGTTAAACTGACCTTAGCATGTGACAGCCTTGCAGCCAGTTACAGCAATGTGAAGAGAGATAGACCAGGTATAATCGAGGAAGCTAAATATATACAATATTTATGCCATATTCATAGAGCTATGATTTCAATACAAGTAAAATCTGAAGTGTAGTGCAGAGGTTACCTTTTATTATTTGTGTCACATTTATTTATTACAATTTTGCCATGTTTTTAAATAAATTTTTGGTGACAAAGTCAAGTGGGGACATTTCAGGGACAGGTTATTGCTGGGGACAAAGTACCTAAATTGGGGACTGTCCCTGGAAATTGGGGCTGTCTGGTCAGCCTACTATCGGATCCAAAAATATAACTGGCACCATCACCACAAGCAGCAGCTATGCTGCTGTTCTGTTAATCTAGCCCCAAATTTTTGTGTTCTGGCCAAAAGTATTCAGTGAATTCATGCTGAATTCACAAATACTTTTGACTCATCCAACACTACATTTTTCATCTGAAAATTTTTGCCTAGCTCTTCTTAGGAATCCCTTGCTCAAATGACATCCAGTGTGGACAACTAGCACTATCCAGTACCCCTGTAAAGCCCAGAAAATTTCAAGAGAATCTGAATAAGCATGTGGATTTTAAGAGCACTTAGAAGAGTCAGCCTTCAAACAGAAAGCTCTGCTTAGTAGAGATGGTGTTCTGCTATATTACAGCCTAACATTTTGTTTGCTATTTTGTGAATGGCCATTATGTATTGGAGAGGCGTGGCAGGCATCTGGCATGGTTGCTGACAGAAGTGACAATGCCATATTGTTCCTGATGTAAACAGACACTGAGTTTCAATCATTGGTATTGAAAAGAAACAATTCAAAATGAAGTTCTCTCACCATAACCAGTTTGAGGAGGTCAGCAGCGTTACCCTTCTCTTCCTCTGTTCTTGGCTCTTTAATGGTCATCTCTTGCATCTCATCTTCCTGTTTCAGGATGTAGTCTATGTATTCCTAGAGAAACAGTGAATAATGGATACGGGAGATGCAACTGTGTGTTTTATAGAAGTAAACATAATAGACACTCATATGGAGGAGAGTTTACTTACTAGTAAATGGGGTGTATATTGCCTCTGAAGATTCATACTATCAGGGTCAAGAAACTATACTGAAACTCTGTATGTCAGAGGAGTCCTTATGCTTACAAGTTCAGTTAGACGGAAAAGTGGGGACCATAGATAGGGCTATGCTCACATCCCTATCCAGATGGTAAGCTACATACAAGGAAACATGAACAGGTATGGCCTGCAACCATTTCCTTTCCTTTTCATTCTTCCATACCTCTTTGAATTCCAAAAAATGGGGAAGGAGAAGGGAAAGCCTATGCCCCCTCCTCTAGCTGTTGGCTGGGTTCTGACTAAGTGAGTCTGTAGCTTAAAAATTCTTCTATATCAGAATAACTTTTCTTCTAACATAAATAGTTTTAATTTACCTTCTCATGACTGATGGTGGGGATCTACAGAGACAAATATCTAAAGAGAAATATTGTCTTTGCTTCTGTACTTAGGATCATGTTCTCTGCTGTAATCCACAAATGCAATTCTGTTATATCTGTGAAGTCTCGCAAAGGATTAGTGGTTATTAATGGTATCAGTTCTGTCTGTCTTCATCTTTCTCTACTGATCATTGTAAGTAATTAATTCCTAGAATATCCATAAAACTGGTATTGATGTATAAACAACTTCCATGGACAGAGTTACATTGCTGGTTACTACAATCATGACAAAGGTCTCTGGAATGCCCATAATTGCGTGGCTTCTTTCTAAGGGTTGCTTTTTACTCTGAAGGCCATTGCAGACCTAGTTTATAATCTTTTATATGCAGAGGCGTAAATTGGGAATTTGGCATAAGAAGTTTAAAAATATGTCCCCTTTTAAAAGACCAATATGAAAATCAGTATATTTATGTAATGGAAATGAGTAAAGCTGAGTCCTGCTAGAATGACAAAAAATGTAAGAAATGTAAGTTGTCTGTGTGTCTCTATTGCAACAAGACCTTTTTTTTCAAATGTACTACAAAAATCAAGAGATTACATTAGGCTACTTGCTCTATAGGTAGCACATATCGCCTCATCTCTCAACTTTCAAACCTACCAATGTCTAAATCAATCATGTAAAATGTGTAACAAATGACTGAAATATGAACAACCTGTGCTTTGTTATGCATTGTGCTGTAATTGACAGATGACAATTTTTTTTTAACTATAAAACCTATTTTAAGGATGTTTTCACTATTTAAATTAATAAACCAGTTATTTAAAAATAAAACTGAGAAACCAAAGTTTTAAATCCCTGATATGGGTCAACAGCAGGGTTTGAACTTTTGATTTTAGGACCTCCAGTTAAGAACACTTAGACTTGATGGATAACTTACATGTTTTTATAGACCACACACTTAAGAGGGTTGTGACACACTTTTGCCAGAGGGTTACACAACTATTTGCTAAACAGCAGTAGAATGATGGAGATCAGGAATCCTGGGTTCTATTTCTAGCTCTGGGGAGCGTGTGTGTGGTAGTGGGTGAATGTGATCGAGTGGTTAGAGTGGTGGTGGTTACAGTCAGGAAAGCCAATCACACAGATTTGGCACATTAATTCTGACAGGCAGTACCATATGACAGACCTGCATTCTAGTCCCACCTCTGCCTACAGTGATCCTGTGCAACCTCCCAGTTAACTTATTTATCAAATGGGTGGAAAGAAGTGCATGGAAATATAAAGAGCAATCAGTAAAGGAGAGACTAGATCTCCTGATCGCCTAGCTTTCACTTCAATGGACTTTCCCATAGGTTAAAGAGAATTCTAATGGGCAACTCTCATGTCTGTGGAGCATCACCTGATGCAGCTGATATGCAGAATGCCCTTCCAAATTAGTGCACTTGGGAGCTCTGTATAGTCTGGGAGAACGTGCTGTTCTAGAACAGAGAATCATGAAAATGTACCAAGTGGGAAATGGGGAAATATAGATTTTTAGACTGAGTTTCTTTTTTTCTGTCTGAAACAAAAGTAGAAAACTTTTATTATTCTTTTCATTTTTTTCACGTTTAGTGCTTTTTACTGTAAAAGAATCCCAAGAAACACACAATCTATAAAATGAACCAGACTGAAGCTGGCTTATCAATGTTTTAATAGGTGAACACTGATACGTAACAATGACATGAATACTGTAAATGAACCACTCAGTGAGCTAAAGTTATTGTATCACTATGATGGGTTATTAGAATTTCCTGTCTGACTATACTGATCTAATGTAATACGGGGCTTTGGGAAGAGCAAACAAGAAAAAAGCAACACAACAGTTCTCAGTAATGACAATCCAGCACATATTTGAAAGACTATGAGCCAAGTTGTTAGCTTCAAGGATCCTATCGCCAAGGAAAATGCAAACTTGTTTTGTCAGCCTGGGAACCTGATGCTTAGAAGAACACTAAAGAGTAAAAAGTGCTTCTCATGAGGAGGAGGGGACATCACTTGTCAGTGGGAGAATTGTGTGATTCCTCCCTGAGAGACAGGTGATGGCTAGAGACCTGCGATGGAGAGGAGGTGCACTTGGAGAACCTAGGAGGTGTCAGAGGTACAGTTAGCCCAGTAAGTGTGACACAACCGATAGAGACTAAACGTGCAGGGTGGACCTCTCAGGTACATCTATGGATGGGCCACCCCTCACGCATAAGAATGGCTGATAAGTTGCATTTCAGAACTCCATAGGTCACTTTTGACCCTTGGTTTGCATTTCAGACCTTTGAGTATCTGTTAAGGGCACCTATTCTGTAAACTGCATGTGGTTATGGGACTGCAACCTCTATTAGCTCAGTTCTTAGCATATTGAGGTGTGATGATTTGGGGAATCAGTCTGTGTAAAACTTAGAAACTCTGGCTGATGTTATGAAGTTATTATGAAATTGTGGAATCATAGAATGCCTCTGTTTGTGTGTGGAATCCGCCATTTACTGATGTCTGTGCCAGACCATGGACAACAGTCGTTAAACCTTAAATGGTTGCCTATTTAGGCTGAAACACCTTGGGACAACAGGTTGGCTGAGGCTAGGAGAAGCTAATCCCTCCAAGTCCTCTGAAAGGAGTGGAAGTGGAAAACCCATAGCAGGAGCCGAACAAAGGAACCAGGTGATGGTAGGGGGACACAAACTCAAGAGTCTCACTGAGACAGTTGCAGGAAGCTTTGAGAGAGGGGAAGAGATGGAGAGTCTTTCTTTGCAGGGGGGTTCAATTCAACTGCAGGCCCAGCCAAGGTCAGGGAAAGTTAGCTGACCTTCAGAAGTTGCCATGATTCTGAAGAGAAACCACGAACTGCAGAAGAATCCCAGATACCACAGAAGACTCTGTCCCAACCCCAGAACAGTGAGGAGCTTTATGTATTTCTTGGGCTACCGAAGTAAGGAGTATGGTGTTTTAGAATCCCGTGCAAAGTCCATCTGTGTGTCCGCTGACTTTCACTACTGCCCGCCCCTGAAGAGGTAAACTGTAAAGCTGATGGTTTACACCTTCCGCTGGACTTCTGCAGAACATGCAAAAGCTTCTGCAGAGGCTTGGGGGAAAATGGCATTCGCTTCAGGGCTTAGGTGACTGGACTATGGGGCCCCCACTGCCAAGAGGCATCAGACACTGGAAAGGCTCAAAGTCAGGGACAGTGCCTAAACTGTGCTCAGCCCCAGCAAGCTGAGGCCACATGGGATTCAGTATTTTTAATCACCTCAAAGCAGTCTGGTGAGTGACCAGGGGTAAGCTCAACCAGATCTGTGACATAAGATACTGTTATTTATTTGAAATAAAAATTGATCACATGAAATGTAAACTTCTCTAAGGTTATTCAATTTATTCTATGGGGCTATCTCCCCACCAACAGGCACTTAAGAGTCTCATTTAACAGAGAGGGAAGGTCAGCGCATACATTTGGGGTAAGAAGAGAGCTGGGTGTAGGATTTTGTTTTATTTGTTAAAGGGGCTGCACTGTGTACACATCTTTGGTCCAAAATTTAACTTTTGTAAATGGAAACCAAATTAAAGAATGAAAAAACCACAAATATGAATAGAATTTTTAAAAATTCCGATTAAAAACATTTGTCTTGGCATTCACACATTCCTCTTTGATATCGAGAATAAAAATGACAACATTCTGTGCACCTAGAAGGTCAGTATACACGGAAGTGAAACAGGCCAATCTAGTTCTGCTGCTGAAGCTGAGTGAAATGTGGAAAGTTATGAAACAGTCTAAACAACTATTTGATTTTCAGCATTGTTTCAATGAAAATATATGTTGTTATTAATAACAGGGAAGATTTTTTTTAAAGGGATTTTATGTGGTTTCCTTTAAGTAATTTTTTTCTAGTAGAAAGTATTGTCTGAATGACAGCTAGAAAAGACTGTTTATCCCCAGAAAAAGTACAGCACAGGCATTGGCAACAAAACTTTTCCCACAGAACAATTTGTGTCTGTGGCTCAGCCCTGACACAGCCTTCTCTTTACTGCTAAGAAATCTGTTTTTACATTGGAGTGACTAATGAGTTGAGCTAAACGGAGGAAAAGAAATAGTGAAAACAAGGCACTTTAGTTTTACTGTGAAGTAAACTAGGCAAGTGAGCACCATACCCTGTCTGGGGTTAATATCTTTCATATTTATATGTATGTAAATTTATATATTTGTGCAGGGATTATTGGATTCCAGGTAACTGACAGCTGTTGTCTCAGGGGTGTGTGAGAAATATACACTACTTGATTTGCCAGCAAATTTCTGTTTACTGAGAGAATGAACCGTGACTGCATTACCTTGAGGGACAGCTGCAGCTTGTGTCTCAGCTCATCACTGAGTGGTTCGTACTGGATCAGCTGACGGATTTGTAGCACATTAGGGCATTTTAGTACAGGTGCTGGAGAGCCAGTCAGCTCTTTGGATCCTATGCACAGACCCTTCCAAATATGTGTGCCAAATGGTGGACCTGGAATCTTCCTCTGAACACAATCAACAACAAGCAAACAGAGCATGACATTATTTATTAGACTGACATGGAAGTTCTCAATAAGTCAGAGAGCAAGGTTGTAGATACACTTACATGAAAATGCATCCTGCTCAAAAAGCAAGAATTGCAACTAGGGCTAAATAAACTCAGAGGCTGAATTTCAGGCTAGGGTGTTTCTTAGCCCAGGATTTATAGTTATGATTAAGTTCACATGGCAGGCTCTCAAGTTGTTATGTTTATGCTGAAATGTAGAAACACGACCCAAGCCACAAAGTTCAGATCCAAATACTGACCTTCCTCAAAGTCAGCAGTGTTTGGATTTCAAAGTTTTGGTTTACAAAGATGGGAGCAGGTGCAAAGTTTGAATCCAAATCTGATTTACCCTAATCTAATTATAACTGTAACCAGTGAAGTCAGTGGACAGTGAACTCCTGTGTGTCGCATGCTTATTACAAATTTTAGCCTAATTTAATCTGATGTAATCAGTATTTTCTAATGAGGATGCCTTCTGGATTGTTTTAGAGAGACAGCATGGCTAAAACATAGGATTGATGAGATTAGAGTTTTGTTTCTGGCTCTGGGCTGGACTCACTGGGTGACCTTAACTCACTAACTCCTTTATGGTTCAGCTTTCCATCTATCAATTGGGAAGAATATATTTACCTACTGCACATAAATGTGCGGTTTAATTAACTCAAGTACACTTAGAAATTCTGAAATAGAAGTACATAGAGCGAGTTCCTGTGTTATGCAAGAGGTTTGATCACATGATCACAATGGTCTCTTATGGCCTTAGAATATATGAACGCAATTTACAAGTGATATGTGCAAATAATAAATATAATAGTTAATAATAGAGAAATATCAATGCCTAATAGCAAAACAGGGAGAAAAAAAAGAGTTTTGAAAGATTTGTACCTCAAGTGGAGGAAATGTATCCCAGTTCCGGGACTGGAGGTTTGGTGGAACAATACTGGATGATTCTCTCTTCATTATCCAGGGAGAAGTTTCCGTCAATGGACGGAGAACAGTAATACTTAGAACACCTGGGTCAAAAACATTTCAATAAAAGTAATTATGCATCCAAAATGGACGAAGAATTTGATGAAGGGTTTTGAAATCTTCATATGAAAAGACTCGCATAAGTATAAAGCAAGAATGTGATACTGATGGACAATATTGACAATGGAGACAATACTGGATCACAGTGTGATGACAATCTAGATAGACAATATTGGATTAGGATCACGCAAACTTTGCCAAGCCTAAAACTGCATTTGCAACTTGCCATGAGTCTCAGGGTACATCTAATTTGCATATGATGGAATGTAGTGTAAATGATCTCAGTCTGAGTAAGGAGACACAGATCATAAAAAAACTACAGAATCAGCATTGCACCGTCTTGAGCTGCATACGGAAAGCTTACTTACTTAAGCTGCACTTCCATATTCAACGTAAGGATTGTTGTGAGCTGCATTTTATCCTATTTTACATTTCACTTTCAGACACAGTTTGGCTACCATTAGAGAAGTCATTAATTACTTGTAATTGTTACTCTGATGAATTCTAGCTTTAAAAAAACCCAACAACTTACAGGTGTCTTAATTATTAAATCTTCAACAGTGATGCAGTTTTCAGATCATTCTTAAAGTTTTCCTCTCCTACCAGACCAAAAATCCACTTAGTCCTACTTTCTCTGCCTCATACACTACATTAGAAATTTGCATCACTCTGAGATGTTTTGTCACAATGATACAAAAATGCAAAAATAGCAAAGCTAGTGGTGGGAAGGCCCTAAAAGTTTGAAGTCCGAAGAAGCCTCCTAAAATCTGGATTCTTATCTGAACCTATAGAGACCACCATCAGGCTCCACATACCTAACTGTAGCCATCGTTCTAAGCGGAATCCCAGGGGCTTCTACCCTCCGACAGAGGGCTGAGGGTGACCAGCAGGCCAGCTTCCTCATCTGGCAGTTTCATGGAACATATCTCATCTCCCCTCCTGAACTTCCCACTTCTATCCTCCTGGTTCTTTTGATGTGTTCCCCTTCTTCTTTCCCTCCTCCTCTTTCCAATGCGAGTGGCAGTTTTATTGATGTTATTCAATTCAGCTACTGGGGGACCACTTATTTTTGGTGGATGCAACACTTCAAAATGTGTAAAACCTGATAGGGTGCGTAGTGGGATGGCTGTCCTCAGTTCCTCCCTAGATTAGCCGTTTGGAGAACTGTATCGTTATTTTACTGCTTAAAGCAGTCATTTTGTCATCTTATTCCCCACATCAAGGGGTTACTATATATGTTTCCCTACCTGGCTTGTTTACAGGTTATTTCTTTAGTGAAAGTCTGCCCCCTTCAGACATTTCCCATAGCTTGTTCACTAGGACTGGCACTGTGTCCTGGTTATTCATTTCACACAAGCCACTCTATAGCCTTCAGAAAGCAGGCACTTTCAGTTACTACAATGGACCTACAGGTAGAAGACCCCATATGCTATTAATAATTCCTGTCCCAGTCATGTCATTCAATGTCCTTAAGCAAACAGCAAATTTGCAATGGTCATTTTGCTCTACGCATAGACACACTTGGATGATTAAACTAAGAAGAGACATTTTGTGATTCCCCCCCAAAATAAATTCACAGCATCTATGTATTTGGTTTTTTCCATTTGCATATATATAAAAGGATAAAAGTGCATTAGTGCACTTTGCATTAGTTTCCCCCTTCATCAAACAGTTGACTGACTACATCCCATGTCTTTCTATATGTTCTTTCTTCCACACTCCCTGCCACTTTCATGTCCTGTGCAGTAGAAGCCCATGTATGCTGCTACCACTTGGCAGGAATAGGATGCAGTCACTACTCTGGGACTGGTGGGGTGGCAAATTTGGAGTATGAGCACAGTGGGGAACAGCACTTTCAATTACCTACATAAATAAGAATTTTGAGGCTTCTGCCCTAACTATTTTAATTATTTCTAAATTGGGTTGGAAAAAAGGAAATAAAATATCCTTACCTGGACTTTCTTGTACTGGCTCCTGCAAGACTGCAGTAGCTGGATCACCATATGCCAAAGCAAGGTATTCTTCTATGTCACTGTTCCGAAGGAGTTCAGTCCCTGATCCATCAGCATACACAATGAAGAACCTATGCAACAGCCGCACAAATCTGATTAGTTCCAGATTATATTAGAATCACACGTGTTTTTTCAGGAAAAAACATTGTGATGGCATAAGGAGAAAGTGGAAGTTCAAGATGGTAGCATCAAATAACTAAACAAGGCCTATTGAATACAGAAAACATGAGTCTATAGATTCATAGAATGTAAGGCCAGAAGGGACCATTGTGATCATCTAGTACAGGCCATAGAATGTTCCCAAAATAATTCCTAGAGCATATCATTTAGAACAACAGTCAATCTTGATTTAACAATTTTCAGTGATGGAGAATCCACTATGACTCTTGCTAAATTGTTCTTTTGGTTAATCACTCTCACCATTAAAAATGTAAACCTTATTTCCTAGCTTTGGAATTTGTTTAGTATCAACTTCTAGACTTTGGTTATACTTTTCTCTGCTAGACTGAAGAGCCCATTATTAAATATTTGTTTCCCATGTATATACTTATAGACTGAAATAAAGTCATTCCTTAACCTTCCCTTTATTAATAGATTGAACTCCTTCAGCCTATCACTATAAGGCATGGTTTCTAATCCTTTAATCATTCTCATGGCTCGTCTCTGAATCCTCTCCAATTTATCGACATCCTTCTTCAATTCTGGATACCAGAACAGGACACAGTATTCCAGCAGGAGTTGCACCAGGGCCAAATACAAAGGTAAAATAACCTCTCTACTCCTATTTAAGATTCCCATTTATGCATCCCATGATTGCATTTGCTCTTTTGGCCACAGCATCATGCTGGGAGCACATGTTCAGCTGATTACCACAAGTTCCAAATCTTTTTCAGAGTCATGGCTTCCCAGGATAGACTCTCCAATCTTGTAAATATGGCTTATAATCTTTGTTCCTAGATGTATTCATTTACATATAACTGTATTAAACACATATTGTTGGCTTGTACCTAGTTTACCAAATGATTTAGATCGCTCTGAATCAGTGACCTGTCCTATTCATTATTTACCATTTCCCAATTTTGTGTCATCTGTAAACTTTACCGGTGATTATTTTATGTTTTCTTTCAGGTCATGGATAAAGATGTTAAATAGTATAGGGCCAAGCACCAATCCCTGTGTGTTATGTTCCGTTTACCTGGGGGCATGTTCATCATATGTGACAGGAGTATGAACTTCTTTAGGTATTGGTGCTAAGCCCTCATCTTCCTCACCATCAGAATCAATGCTGGGAATGAACACAGATGTGCTGCCATCAGCCATGACCTATGATGGGAAACACATAAAATCATTTGGGCTATGTAATCTTTTAAAAACAGGAATATGCTACTAAGTTTAGATGTGAGCTAGCACAATTGATTTATGCTGGGCAGCTAAATATTCATGGTAATGGGAGCATGAGTGTCAGAGATAGACAAAATAAACATTTTCGGCTAAGTGTTCCATGTCAGGAATCCTAACCCTAAGTGCCAATGCATAACTAATACTCAGGGATTTTAACGTAGACATTTATAGCCCTATTTTCAAAGAAAGGTGTTTAAGTTGAACCTTTACTGTATGCAGTTGCATGTACAAATGTGTACCTAAATACAAGGTATAGATTGTGGGCCAAACCAGCTAACTGCATACTTACACAGGTACTGATACACTCATGCAATTATTTATTTTCACTTTCATGGAAATATATAGTGAGAATAATTTAGGCATCTACTTTGCAAAATGTAGTTCGCAATAAACCCATGATAATAATGATCAGAATTTCTTATTAAATAATTAAAACATATACATGAGTGTGAGGTAATTAAGTAAGAAATATTGTCCAACATTTTAGTTTCTATGTGGGTATCAATATCATGCCACATAATAGAATTTCTGTTTTTTCAATTTACTTTTTTTAAAACGTAGGAAATCACACACACAAAACTACATTAAAAGTACATTATTAAGGTTGCAAAGTCACACACTCTGAAGTCAGGAAACACCAGAATTAAGGTTGCCAATGCAATCTTGATTTGCCCCTTGCTCCCTTTTGCGTATACATTATGACACAGTCTTTAATTACATGACCATATATTATATTTTCCAAATGACCTCTGTCTCATGAAGTGCACAGAATGGACCTACTCTAGGGTGAATCAGGATTGTGCAGAATGAAGGAGGTTGTCGTCTGTAGAAATGCTACATCATTTGTTGTAGAAATCTGAAGATATGTTGTGAATGAGGCAGCAGATTGCAGGAAGAGAGATCTCATGGTTAAGGCAGTTGACAATGCCCTCAGAACTGAATTCTATACCTGTCTCTGCCTGTGTGAAGCTGGCATTTAAACCACACTTTTCACAGGTGATCACTAATTGTGTGTTCCTCATTTTCTGCGTGCCCAACTTCAGACCTTGTGGTCTATCTGAAGAAGTGCTGAGCATTCACGCTATCCTGCAAGTAAAGTCAATTGAAGCTGTGTTTTGAACATGTAAAATGCTACATAATGCTCTGAGAAATCAGGTCCTAGGTGCATTTGATGGCATACAAAATCAGTGGAAACTTTTGACCTTAATTTCTCTGTACCTCAGTTTATCATCTGTAAAATGGGGATAATACCCCCTCATCTCACAGGAATGTTGTGATGTTAAATTAATTAATGTCTGTGAAGTATTAAATACTACAGTGATAAATACCATAGAAAAGCCCAGGAGGAAATTAAAAGTTTTGTCTTCAGAGCAAGGTTTGAATAGCATGCAGTAAATAAGGCCTGGGGTCACACACTGAACTATGAGAATAAAACAAATCATCGCATAGCTGCTCATTGAGTGAGCACTGTCCATCCTGGGCACTGAATGATCCAGGGGTCACATGAAAAAAACAGTGTGTGATCATGTAATACAAGACGGTATCATAACGCATATGCCCAGGGGTGCTTGTGATGGGGTGTGCAAACCTTACACTGGAAAGGTAGGGGTCAGAGAACTACTCGTGGCCCAGGCAACCCCACCCCACAGCACCTGCAAAGCCTGCACAGGCTGGAGGAGGAGCTGAAAAAGGGGAGCTGAGTAACTCCGTGGGAGGCCGGCACTGGAGGTAAGGTGACCTGCATTCTGAGCTCCTGGGAAAAGCAACACAAGAGTCCTTGCTGCCTGGGCTGACTACAGAGACCGACCTGATCAAGCCTACAAAGAGGGTCAGTGCCTCTGTGAAAGCTGAGGCTGTATCTCTGTGGTTTAGTTATTTACTTTCCTCTGAGGGAAGAGAGGGGATCGGCAGGAAGAGATCCAGGAAGGACGTCTTATAGCCAGGGTAGCCAAATCATGGCTCGTGAGCCGCACGTGGCTCTGTTACAGTTAAAGTGTGCCTTGTGGAGCCCCCTATGCCCTCCTCATTCTCCACCTACCAGATTGGGGTGGGGAGCTCGGAGTTTCTGCCCTGAGGCAGGGTGGTGGGGCTAGAGGATCCTACCCAGCGAAGAGAAGTGTTTCTGGGGGAGGGGAGGGCCCTCAGTAAGTTTGGCCACTCCTGCTTATAGCCTCCCAAGGAGCAAGACTTAGCTGCCCACCATTGGGCCCTGGATCACAGCCCAGTGGAGAGGGTGGGCCTGGGCGCCACTACCAACCCTTAAAGAGGGGCAATGATGGGGAGTCTAGCTGGAGGGAGACCTGGAAAGTATGAGGTTTGGATCACAAGACCCAGACCCAAGGGGAAAGCCCTGAATCCTTTGCTGAATTCTAAGGACTTCCCCATTATCAGACTCTTTATATGTACTTGAAAGTGTGATCTGACTGGAGGGCCACACCACGGAAAGGACAGACCACCACAGGGCAGGGCTGTAGTAAGAAAGTGGAATGCCTGCGAGGAAGACAGCCCACCACATCCCTGGTAGAGCCCTACGTGGCACTGGCAGTGAGTGTTCCCCTTCACAGGGCTGTGTTAAGCTAGCACAGGAATCCGGAAAAATAAAAGCTGGTTGCAAACCTAACTATAGAGAAGATATTGCAAGAAAGAGGTCACAGGTGGACACACACCACTACTTGGCACCACACTGGGAGCACTAAACCAAGTCAGAGAAAAAATACCTCCTGCTTAGTAGCCAACATGACTCCCTATCCCTTAGATGCTGCTGCATGGACTCGCATCCACGTACTAACCTAGCTCAAACCTACATAGTCTGGAAGATCAGAAGGGATCACAACACAAAGCAGTATGACTCTAGACATTGAATTACACCTTTTACATCTAGATTTGCTTTACTGAGTTTAAGTTAAAATATTTTGGTTGGGTTTTGTAAGAAAATGTTCAGTATCCTTTCCCCTCTTCAGACCCCAACTTTTGTAGCCACTTCCTTTGCCTAGAATAGTGCAAAAAGTCACATTAATCAATGTGACTTTACTGATGTGATGCAGCAGCAGATCAAGGGTCCATAGGGGCTGGAACTAGGGGTGTTGCTGCACCCCCTGGCTTGAAGTTTGCAGTTTGGTTCAATGGCTCTCAGCACCCCCCATACACATTGTTCCAGCACTGCTGAATGGTCTTATTCTGTGTGACCCTTCTTCCTTATTTTTAAAGGTGAGGGAGCTCCAAAAGTCACTTCCAGACGGTAGTTCACTCTATTCTGAGATACCATATGCAGTGCCCAATTACTGTGACAATTGGTTGTCCAAGCTGCCCACAGTATTAATACTATAGGGCTACTACAAGCTCTCCATTTACAAAGTGGGTAAAACTACTCAAACACAAAACACAAACTTTCATTTCCTACTTTATATTTTACCCTGAAAAGGTTTCCTTCAGGATCCAGCACCTCACAGATAACATTGGAGGTGTGTTTCATAACGTATCTCCCTGCTTGTTTCTCCTCACGGTTGCAGAGAAGCTGACTTTTGTTGAAAATCTCATGAGAATAAACTGCTGAACAATCGTCATCAATGAAAAGGCAGCCGTTACCGGAGGGTAATACCTGCCATAACAAGAAGAGAGGAGGTTCAGCTGTCATTGGTTGATTGGCTGAGTTTAGAAGTAGTATGGAAATTAACAACCTTTGAATTCAGAAAGAAAAATATTAAGGGTCTGGACTGGATTTAAGTATCCTGTTTGGAGGGAGTGGAGAGGGAAACAGGGAAAGACTAAGCTCATGATGTAAGCTGACGTTAGTCTGTGCAATATTTTAAACATTAATATTTTGGTTATGAGAGCAACTTTGAATTAGCATCTGAAGTAAATGGGAATCCATGGAGTTGTGAAGTTTGGGTATAAGTGGAGTGGCCACATTCTCCACAGCTGGAATGTGGATAGAACGTGGAAAGGCCATAGAGAAAGGAATTATGATATCTAGGGTAAGAGATGACAAAGGCAGGGATGAGGAGTTCAGAACACATTAACATACGTTACACTGTTATAACCTTAGACTAATGCTCAAATGCTCACCTGATATGTTCCCTGTGGCTTTGCTATAACAGATGTTCCATCTCCAAAGATAGTACAACAGGTGCTGTCTTCACAGTTTGTTATAATGGTAGCAAAGTCAGGATTCTCCACTCGTATACATTTTACTTTCCTTCTGATGGTTTGTGGGGATTCACCTAGGAATGAACGCAGGTTAGCCACACCAGACAGGAGGACATGAACTGTGGGAAAATCTATTTCTCAGTTTCCTTATCTTTCACAGGGCTGGGTCTTTAGCTCTTTCACAAGGCACCTTGATGAACTCTTCTCTGTAAAAATTCCTTTAATTAAAAGCAACTGCTCTTACGTTCTCAAAGCGATCTGCAGGCTTAGGGTTCTTTTAGACTCCGTACTGTACTGGACATCCAAGTAGCTACAACAGCAAAAAACCTCACTACCATCTATGGCTTGCCAGAAGATTATGCATAGTCCTATCAAATGAAGAGCTAGCCATAGTAATTCAGGCATTTGTAATATGTAAGCTATACTATTGGAATTCTTTATACCTGGGAGGAAGTCCCATGCTGTAAGGAAGCTCTAGTTTGTTCAGAATGCATCAGCCGACCTGCTGAGCAACACAGGTTACAAGAAACACAACATCCTGATATGCTGTTCTCTGGACTGGTTCCCTTTGAATGCAGAATCCAGTTCAAGGCCACTGTCCTGATTTTCAAAGTCCTATATAGTCCTGTCTACCTCAGTAACCATCTCTCTTTTCGTGACCAGAACCTCCCACTGCATTCCACTAGAACAATGGCACTGTCAGCAAATGGAGCAAAAGGACACAGGGCCAGAAGGAATATGAATGACCATTAGCCTCACTGCATTCAGAGAAAAATGTAAACCCCATCTCTTTGCACCTAGGCTTTCCCACAATAGTACCCTCATTCTCCCAGATTCAGTAATTTAAAAATCAAACATCCTCAGTCTGCTTGTTGGTAACAGTGAAGAAAGAGAGAGATTTTTTAAAATAATGGGAGGTATGCATCTACTACCACCGTGATGAGAGTCAAATAAGTACCAGGATGGATGGATGGATGGATGGAGGAAAGACCTGCTTGTTACCTTTCTTTTGCCACAATGAAGTCCATTATGACAAGTACTGAAGAAAGAAGGTTCTCCAAAGAAGCCCATCCTGGACCAACTGAGGTATCAGATTCATTGTGTAGGCGAGACATATAAACCTTTGGTCAGAAAATCTTTTGTTTATGTTGAAAGATTTCTATTTTACAAGGTAAAGGAGAGGGAAATGCTCCCTTTTTGATTTTACCTATTTCTTCATTATCCTCAGATACAAAAGGTTCCTCATAATCTTGATAAAATGTGGTGATTCTAGTACCATCAGCATGATCCACTATCTTGGTATCATCCATTTTCTGAACCATTACCACCTTGTCTTCTCGCACCATCATAACCTGGAAGGGTAAAAGAATACTGGTTTCCACTGCCTCTCTGCTACCACTGTGACAGCTGTATCAATACATTAGATAGATAAGATAAGATACTAAGATACTGCACATTTGACAAAGCTAAACCAACACAATTTTGTACAGCTCAGTAGTCTGAAAGTTCACAAGTTTTTCTGACTCTAATACCTGTGTATTTTTAACAATATAATATTAGAGATCTAAGGAAACATATCCAATGAACAAATTCTATGCCACATCCAACAATTTATGCTATTAGTCAGATCTTTCAACTCAATAGCATAGAACTATGATATTAGAATAGCAGTACCATTCCATTAACTGGGTCGGTTGCCTGATAAGTTAACAGTGGCTTCAGATCCATTCTGTTAATTCCCTTAGTGCCCACTTGAATGCCTGATGGGGTGGTTGTTATCCAGGTGCCTGACTCGTTGTCCACAGGCTGAAGCACAGTAGGCAGGGCTTCCTGAACAGCAGATACAAGCAACTCAGACTTGGCTGCTGTTGCTACGGTTCCCTTGTGTCCACCCTTTCCTGTAAGAACAGAAACAAACACTTATTGGTCTAGGCTGGTGTAATATGTAGCACAGGGCTTCAAATGATGTGTCAGTAAACTATAAACTTTCCTGGAGTATCAAAACAGGACATTACAAAATAAAAACCACAGCTTGCTGAAATGTGTGAAGTGTGGCTAGAAGCCCAACTGAGGTCAAGAAATCCTGAAATTTGGTCTCACTTGCCTTCTCTGTCTCTGCAGGATGAAAACAAAGTTGATTTTCTACAGACTTTTACTGCTGGTGACCTCAGCCAACAATTTCAATTCATGTACTCTCAGATAAGACCCCCGTAAAGTAAAAGTTAATGTTATGATTATGGGTAATTATTTTAAGCTGTATTTGGAGGTCCTTACTCAGATGTTACACAGCCCTTACTTAGCCAAACACCCATTGACTTCAATAAGAGTGTCCTTGAATAAGAACAGAGTAAAAACTGAGTAAAAAGTGAATAAGGTCTCCAGGATTTGGTATTACCAAAGGTCTGATATATATTTTTTTATTTGTGTGTTTTCTCCCACATTAGAAGAAAAAGAAATGACTGGAGAGAAAGAAGAGAAAATGCTTATGAAGGTGACAAACTTGAGAAGTATTATAACACTTAAGTGCAAGTAAAATAGCATATTCTTGACAATGACAGAACTTTCAGGCTGCAGAAAAACTCTCTCTGCTGGGTGTGATCTTGCTAAAATGCCATAATTCCAACTAAAACACGTAGAGATTAACATTAAAAATGCTACCTTTTTTAGTGCTGATCTCAGGAGAAGCCTCTGCTTTTGGCAACGATTGGCTCTGTAGGCTGTTCTCAACAATGGATGATGGTGTACTAACTGCAGGTGATGCTAGTAGAACAGGGCCAGAATCGGGACTCCTGATCACTGTGCCATCAGGAAATAGAATCTAGGGGAAGAGCAAAGCAGTTTCTTTGTGTTAAAATAATTTCAAATAACAGAAAGAACATAAAGCAGATAAAATGTTCAAATGAAAATAGTAGACAGTGGAGAAAAAGAGGAAAGAAGTCCTCAGAGCAAGTGCAGGAGATAAAGATCACTAATAAAAAAATGATGGGCTCAATAATTGTAACAGTGCAAGCTTATAATAAATAGTGGTTCTATCTAGTTACAAGGTGATATTATAAAAATAAAAAATGACCATTCTATTGTAATTGTTGATGTTTGCTGAGTTTTTTTGTAAGCCACTTTTTCCAAACCGGCTAGCTCATTTGTATCATTGTACCTGGTCTTTGTTCAGGGATTGGTCATTTCCAGCACTGGAGTATCTAATTTTTGCCATGATAGCTGCTCATAGAGAAAGAAACAATTATGTGCTCACAGTAAATGTGGTTCTTCTTGAGAGACTGTCCACATATCTTCCACTCTTGGAACATGTCACAGTGTGGCTGGCCTCTTTCCAAAGAGATGAGCCCAGACCCACTTAACTTGCCTCCCCAGGTGGAGAAAATGAAGACTGTCATATGATAGGTGGGTTATATGACTATATCAGGCCTCTGCAGTATAGATAAGAGGGGCTTCAGGAAGAGAACACAGTCACAAGGCAGTTAGAGGTCTGCCCAGAAACGGAGGTCTTGGATCATCGTCCGGGAGAAAGGAAGGACTTCAGATAGCAAGCCCTGCAAGTTGTTGTTTAGATGGAGCAGGGAAACACTCTAGGTGGAAAAGTCCTGGGAAAGGCTGCTTGATAAAGAGCAGGGGAAGACTAAAGGAAGGTTGCTCAGGAAGCATCCTAAGAGGACAGAAGAGAATCAAGAGACTGGGACTAAATAAGAGCCTGAGGAGTGGCACACGATACCAGAGTTCAGGATATTAACTTTGTCTTGTGGTGCTGGACATTATTTGGGACCCTGAGGGGCCGCTTATCAAAGGGAGTTTTGTTTTCATTTTCAACTTTCTGTTAATAAACCAGCCCCACTAAGAGATGTCATTAGTCAGAGAAAGCCTTTGTGGGGTTATTGAGGAGGCCAAAAGGGGAAACTGGCAGTGGCGAGTATGAGCACAGACTAGGTTGGGGTTGGTGGTATGCTCACAATGCACACGTTCCATGAGCTCAAGATTGGAATATTTTGGCCAGCAGTTTCTGTTGGGTTATACTTACGTCCTGAGTGTCCTTGTGCCCTATGCTGAAAGCAAAAAGAATAGGGGAACCTCAATTGCCACTCAATTACTTTGCCAATACAGAATCCAGATGTTATAGGGACTTGATGGGGCAGGTCACAAAATATCTATGGACAACACATGTCGAAGAATCATAGTTACTGCAAAATAAGTAACTGTTTCTTCTTCTAAGTGCTTTCCCATAAATAATCCACTCTTGGTGACTCACAAGCAGTGACATCATATAAGGAAGTGGATGCTCAGAGTCCACTGAAACAAAGATTGCAGAACAGCTCTGACCAAAGAAGCATCAGAGCTAGATGCTCCATCAGGGAATGTATGGACTGAAACCCAAATAGTTGCTTTGCATATCTCTAAGATGGCTATGTTTCTCAAGGAAGCCACAGAAGCTGTCTGAGCCCTTGTGGAGTGGTCCAACTCTACACTACGAGATCTAAGCTAGTTAGATGGTAACAAGTCTTGATGCAGTCAGACACACATTTGGAAAGTCTCTGGGTCAAAATAGCTTGGCCCTTGTAAAATGAATGAAATCTTGGGAAGACTCTAAATGGCTTGGTCCTATGTAGATAGATTGATAATGCAGTAAGGACATTCAGAGTGTGTAGCCTAAATTGTTGTTTCAGGATGGATCATTTGGTTCAAATGAAAATTGATGATTACCTTAGGCAGGAATGTGGGATGGGACCTAAGTCACCTTATCCCTAGGGAATATTGTACAGGGAGGGCTTTCCATAAGAGCTTGTATTTCCTCGGTTACTTGGGCTGATGTAATTGCCACTAAAACACTTTTTACTCTTGAGAGAACTCTGTGACAAAAAATTAAAAATGATGCTCACACCATTTTAAAATTCTGCAAAATTCTGTCTATTTTGTTTGTCAAAATAGCACATTATAAATCACACCATTTTCAATTATTTTGATAATTTATTTCAAAATACCCATCAGCAAGTATGTCTGTAACAATACAGATAACAAAAAAGATTCAGGAAATGTTTTTGACAAATAGATTCCTTACTAGGCATATTAGCAGATCTAAGTGGCTCCATAGCAAACGAGAGGGACAGAGTCTCGCACACACGCCCAGCCTTGCCTCTTGGATTCAGGTGTGGGGCAAGTGGGTCAGCCTGGCAGAAGCCAAGTGTGGAGGGGTTTAGTGTGGGGGGGGATCCACATGTTGGGTGAAAGGGCTCTGTGTGGGGCAATCTGGGTGCAGGTGGCTTGGTGGGGGGTCCAGGTATGAGGGGAATGGGGATGTGCAGGGGCTCGTTGGGAGATTCCAGATGCAGGGGGAATGGGATTCTGTAGGGGGATCCAAGTGAAGGTGGCTGGAACTCAGCTGGGGGGCCTGGGCGCAGGGAGCTCAGCAGGCAGCTCCACATGCTGGGGGAGTGGGACTTGGTGGGGAGGGGGTTCAGGTGTAGCTGGACGGGGATCAGTTGGCTGGGGTCCAGGTATGGAGGGCTCGGGGTGGTGGTCCTAGTGTAGAGAGGTGGGGCTCAACAAGATGGGAGTACAAGTGAGTGGGGCTCAGTGGAGGGTGGTCTGAGTGCAGGGGTCAGGCTCGGCAGAGATGTCTGTGGGTATGTGGGAGGATACAGATATACAGTGATTGGTCAGATGGGGGGTGGCAGCTACCTGGACAGTGACCCCTCCTGCAGCTGGGGATGGATGGGGACTGGAAATGGGGGTGGGGTTGTGGACCTTCCTGCAATCAGGAGAGGTTCCTGAAGTGGGTCTGAACCAGCCATGGTCCTTGGAGCGACCACGCAGAGAAAAAGGAAGTCCCATTCTCTGCTCTCCTCTGCCCCCAACCCCAGCCGGGACTATCAGCTGGAGCCCCGTGCATAGTAGGTGCCACCAGCCAGAGTGCCCCCAGCTCTGCCCATACCTGGCTCCAGGTGCACTGGGATAGCAAGTGAGGGGGCCAGAGGCCATCCGCAGCCCCTTAGGTGGTGATTTACATCTCCCCCAGCTGCTTCAGACATCCAAACCAGATGCATCCCCCGCCCCTGCAGGACTGTTGCCCAGGAGGGGCATGTGAATCAGCTTTTCTGCAGGGAAAGATTAAAATCTGCAGGGGACATTAATACTGCACTTGTGCAGAATTCCCCCACGGGAATTTTGTCGTTGATAAATGCAACAGGGATCAAGTTGCCAGGAGCTCAGACAGAAGTTCCATTAAACCTGCTAGAACTACATTGACTTCCTGAGGGGAGATTCTCTAACTATGGCAAACACTTGTGTAAGGCCCTTTAGAAATCTGATCTGACGGGAGAAAGCTATATATCTCTGGATGGGAGGGTGATATGTGGATATGACCAGAACAGAGCTAACTTAGAGTCCTGCATTCCTTAAACATAGCAAGTAGCTCAGGATAGCTGGGATATGGGAGTCAATAGCTGATAAATTTCATTGTTAAGCCCAAATCAGAAATCTCTTCCACTTGTCAAAATATATTGTTCTGGAATCTCTCCCACTTTGAATCAAAATATTCTGCACACCAACAGAACATGATTTCTCTATCTGTCAACCAACCAGTAGCCAGGCTGTGAGCAGGAGAGAGGCTGGATCTGGATGCAGAATATGCCCATTGTCTTGAGATACTATGAATGAGAAGAGAAGTACGGGTTTTGGTGACGAGCACATATCTTCAGATCTGGGCACCAAAATTATCTTGACCACTATGATCTTAATCTTTCTTAGGACCCTGGGAATCAGAGGATACCTGAGAATGAGGAAAACATGGTTACTTACCAGTAACTGTTGTTCTTCGAGATGTGTTGCTCATATCCATTCCACTTAGGTGTGTGCGCGCCCTCGTGCACGGTCTCCGGAGAACTTTTTCCCTAGCAGCCCCCTGTAGGGGCCGGTCTCGGCGCCCCCTGGAGTGCTGCCCTCATGTGGCAGTATATAGAGCGCCGCCGGCCCCTTCCCTCCTCAGTCCCTTCTTTCTGCCGACTCCGACAGTGGGGACGGAGGGTGGGTGTGGAATGGATATGAGCAACACATCTTGAAGAACAACAGTTACTGGTAAGTAACCATGTTTTCTCCTTTGAGTGATTGCTCATATGCATTCCACTTAGGTGATTAACAAGCCATACCTGGAGGTGGGTAGGAGTCATCGGTGAGCTGCCCTCAGCACGGCTCTGCCAACTCGCGCGTCCTCCCTCGACTGTTGGATGACGGCGTAGTGTGCGGCAAAGGTGTGCACCGAAGACCAGGTGGCAGCCCTGCAGATGTCATCCAGGGGGACCCTTTCCAGGAAGGCCGCCGACGTGGCCTGGGCCCTTGTTGAGTGCACCGTCACCACTCCAGGAAGCTGGACGCCTGCGCGCTCGTAGCAGAACTTGATGCAGGTGGTGATCCATCTGGCGATGCAATGGGTGGAGACCAGGGATCCCTTCATCCTGTCCGCCACTGCGACAAAGAGCTGCGTGGCGCAGAGAACCAAGCTCTGCACAGGCAATCCATCCAGCTTCATGATGAAAACATGGCACTGCGAGCCCAGCTGGCACAGCATGCCACAGATAACCGGATGCTATGAGAGTCAGGTGAGCCAGCTGCAGGATGAGAAGCTGCACTATGGTATGCACTGGGCTGTGTATCTGGACCCAGTTCCCCTCCCAGAACATTTTAATGGAGACCACCAAGATTTCAGGGGATTTGCTAACCAATGTTGCCTGCCCTTTCTGCTCCACCCCCAGTCTTTTGCTTGGTCAGGTCCTGACAGGAGATGCATTGGACTGGGCCTCGACCCTACTTGAATGGACGAGCCTGATGCTACCGGACTGGATGCCTTCTTCCAGGCATTTTCTATCATATTTGATGATTCTTACCATGTCCACTTTGCAGAGACAGCCCTGCGCAAACTCCAGCAGGGGCAAGGAGCAGCCTTCTCCTCTGCCATCCACTTTTAGTGACTAGTCTCTGATGCTGATTGGAACAAAGTGGTCCAGCTCTACCAGTTCTCATGGGGGCTATGCGAGAAGATTAAGGAAAATCTTGGCCAACCTAGATGCCATAGACAACAAACTCAGCAAACAACATGATGAAAGGAAGGGGATTGTGTTACTACCTGGCTAGTGTCCCTTGCTACTGGTGTCTGACCCGGACCAAATAGTACCCACTGTCATGTGACCCCCTGAGGAAAAAGAGTGCCATCACTGCCACAGGCTGTGTTTTTTTTTACTGCAGAGGATCTGGCCATAGTCTTTCCAACTGCCCAACAGGAGCTCTAGCATGATGCAATTCTTGAACCAACCACACTCAGCTCTGGTAGAGGGGATTAGTCTGGGCGAGTGCCGAGATAATGCCCTCCTGCTCCTCACTGAGGCAAGCCTGAGGCATGGTGAGTGCTCTTTGCACCTTGAAGTCCAGATCTGCCCCCGTGTTCCAGGGGAGCCTTACCAAATTCCACCACAATGGACATGGATTGATTCTGGGGCAGTGGACAGCTTCATAGATGATGATACGGCCCAAGACCTGGATATTTTGGTTCAACCAAAGACTGTCTCTGAGCTAATGGAAACTATAGATTGCTCACTCCTGTCATCAGAGCCAGTGACAGAGGAGATGGTGCCTCTGGATGTTGCCACTCTGGACCATTCCTTCAATTTGGAATGATCTGCTCATCACATTTCCCCATAATGGTGGTTCATGATTCACACATCCTTTGGCATGAGCACCAGATTAGCTCTTACTCCAAATTCTGCCAGCAAATCTACCTATGTGCACCACCTGATCAACCCCCGAACCAAAACATGCCCTGTGGTCCCTGGCCTTGGATCAGGTGGGACCACCACCAGAGTTGACTCTAGCACTGCTCCACAAGTACAGTGACTATGATGATGCCTTTGAGAAGAAGAACACTGACACCCTACACCACATCCAGATTCTGACTGCCTGATCGAGAAGCAACTGGGGGCCAAGGTGCCTTTTGGCCGTACCTATGTGATGTAGGAATCAAGCTGGCTGCCTTCATTCCTGTCTCCAGGAGAATCTGGCCAAGGACTTCATACAGTCCTGTACCTCTTCCGCTGGGGCCCCAATTCTATTATTTAAAAAGAAAGATGGAACCTTGCACCTATGCATGGATTACCGGGCCCCCAATCAGGTTACCATCAGGAATCAATATCCCATTCCACTCATCCAGGAGCTACTGGACCATATACAATCAGCCCAAGTATTCACAAAACTCAACCTATGGGGGCCTACAACCTGGTTCGAATCTGAGTCAGGAATGAGTGGAAGAGAGGTGTTTGAACCCAGCACAGCCACTACAAACACCTGATAAAGGCATTTGGCCTCGCATACACCCCTGCAACATTCTAGTACTTTATAAATGAGGTCTTCCATCCTGGGCTCCAACGGCCTCCAAATGAACTGCAAGAAAGTGGAGGTGATACAGAGCTGGTCACTCCCCCAAAGCATCAAGGCGCTGCAACACTTTCTGGGGTTCACTAACTTTTTATAGGTACTTCATCTCTGGATTTTCAGGCCAAATCACCTAATTGATAGGCTTCTCTGCAAAACAACCACCTTCACCTGGTCTCTGGAGACTCAACAAGCATTCAACTGGGTCAAGATGGCCTTTACCAGAGCCCCAATCCTGGACCATCCTGACCCGACCCAACCTTGCATCGTCAAAACCGACACCTCCAATGTGGCAATAGGGGCCATACTTCCTGAAATGCATGGTCCCCAGCAGTACCTCCACTCTTATGCCTCCTATTCACTGAAGCTCACTCCAGCAGAACAAAATTACAAAATTCTAGATAAGGAGCTTATAGCAATCAAAGAAGCTTTTATAGAGTGCTGCCACTACATGGAGTGTGCTCTGTACTCAGTACAGGTATACACAGATCATAAAAACCTAGAGTATCTCTGCCAAGCCAAAGTGCTGAACCACAGGAAGTTTTGCTGAGCCCTGTTCTTCACACACTTCAATTTCACCATCATGTACTACCTGGCAGCCCAGAACATGACTGCCGATAACTTGCCCCAAAAATGGAATATCTTGCGAGCCACAAGACACCCCCCCACCTGGTGTCCCATGCATTTTTAAGCCCTGGAACTTCCAGGATGCCACAATTCCGCAAGACCATATGTCATTAATCCATTCAGCTCCAATAAAAGAGCCCCCTTCCAAGGAATTTGAGACAACAGGCCAAGTACAGGATAGCTTGCTCTGTGAAGAGCCGCTTTTATGTTTTGTTGGGATCCCCACCCCACTTAGAGATACTGCAGCTGTTGTGACTCACCATTAGAAGGCCATGTGGGGCACCTGGAGACCCTCCATTTGGCCACCCACTCCTTCTGGTGGCCTGAATGCAAACAGTAGTCCTCTCACATGTTGATTCCTGTGAGACATGTGCCTGCACCAAGATGCCACATACTAAACCCCTTGGCACTATAATGCCTTCTAAGACCCTGTCTAGATTCTGGGTGGCCATTACTCTGAACTTCAAAGTCAAGTTCCCTGTGTCTAACGGGCACACTGTAGTCCTCACTGTGGTCGACCAGTTGACAAAAATGGCCTACTTTGTCCGCATTGTGCAAGGCCCTCTGCAGAAGAAATGGCCCAGTTTCCAATGACTCATGTCATCCATCTCCATGGACTCCCAGAACAAGTCATAACTGATTGGGGTCTGCAGTTTGTGTTGTGGTTTTGGCGCAAAACCCTACAATTACTTGGGGTCTGCACTTCCACTGTCTATCATCCACAAACTGATCATCAGTCTGAACGAGCGAATCAAGTGTTGGAACAATACTTGCACTGCTCCATGAATTTCCACCAGGACAAATGGTCAAGCCTTCTATCCCAAGCGAAGTTTGCTAACAATAACACCAACCACGTCTCCACTGGGCAGAGTCTATTCCATGCAAACTGTGGCTTCCACCTGCTGTGTGGCCATACCTGTCCAATCCACCAGTCCTGTGGCTGCTGACTATGTGAGGCAGATCCATAAGGTCCAAGAAACCAGGTCATCAATCCAGTGACCACAGAGGTTCAGTCACCCAAGATCCCTTAAAATACATCCACTGTTTCATTTATCTTTGCTAAACCCTACATCATCAACCCTTTTGCTCACTGGGCTCAGCTACTGCCCCCTCTCAAGCAGATCCAAGGAATTGATGAGTATGAGGTCTACAAGATACTGGACATAAAAATCAGATATGGCTTCCTCTGGAGTGGGGAAGCTGTAACCCAGACAAGCAATCCTGGGAGCCTGCATCCCGACTCCATGTCCCTGACCACAAAGCGGTCTTCCATGCAGCCCACCCAAACAAAGCGAGGGAAAGGGAAATGGAAAGGTAAGGCTCTAGGAGTCAAAAAAGCAGGCCTGCAGAGCTGCCAAGTGGCTGGCATCTCCATACTGCCACCCAGGAGCACCTGTAACCAACTTGTGCTTCACTGCCCACAACCCCGAATGTGGACACAGACAGACCATGGGAAGTCCCAATTCAAGGGTTCTGACAGGCAGCAGCCTCATGGCTCTTGATTGGCTCCCTGTCCTATATAAACCCAAGGGGCATTCCCAGAAGTGTCCATGCAGCAGCATGGATCTCCTGTAGCTGCCATGACCATTCCTGCTCCTGAATTCCTGGCTTTGACCTCAGATTGATTTGGACTTCGCCTCCTGACTCAGACTCTGAAACCTGACTCAAACGCTGGCCCTTGGTATCGATCCTGGCCTGGAATCTGATAAGAAGTCCTCCGCCACTCCCAGCCTCAGGCTTGCCTCTGCTCTGACTCTTGGTCCTGACTGCCCTTGTTGGGATCCTGACAGATGCCCTGGATACTGGAGACCTTGATTGTCCACTTGTGATCTGTGGAGAAATATCTGCTAGGACATTTTGCAGTGCTGAGAACTGTAACATTACTGGAGAAACCTGTTGTCTGATGCACTCGTCCCAGAACCAAACTACTTCTTCATACGGGGGGGTGACTGTGCTCCTCCTTGTCTATTTATATAACACATAGCTGTTGTGTTGGCGGTCATGATCTGAACTGGCAGACCCTGGATTACAGTTAGGTGATCTGGATCTGTGGGAATGAAAAGCACGATAGGTCCCTGGGGGCCACTGAGATGTAGGGTTTGCCATAGGAGGCCAGTACGTAGTGGACTAGGATGGATGGTCAAATTCTGCTCTTGGTACCAATGTTTACCACACATGGGTATCTTGATCTCTTCAGTTAAGGCAAGAATAGAGAGGAGCTGAAGGACTCCTATCCAGAGCATGATGTGCTGTTTGAATAATCTGTGGGTATCAGAGCTGCTTATCTTGGTGGGGCCTTTCAATAACTTGACTTTTCGACTGGCCAATGGGATAAGGTTAATATCAGTACCACAGGCAGAACCATGGTTGGCACTGCAAAGGCATCTTGAGAGGCCCTTTCAGCAGAGACCAGTAGTGAGGATGGGTGTTCTACTGGTGCTGAGGAGCTATTTGGTTCCCACCCCAAGAAAGTCACTGATACCGAGGATGCTGATGCCAATCTTCATGATGTAGACAGTGCTGAGGGCAAGGGGTACATTGGTACCGGTCCAGTCAGCACAGGTACCATGGATGGTACCTGTTTCTTCATCTGTACTGGAGCTGAGGGCAATCTTTGTCCTCAAGCTGCAGAGGATGAATGGCTTGAAGTAGCCTCAGGCATCGACCCTGCCCCAATAGCCTGAGTTAATGGGGATGCTGGTACAGGCAGACAAATGCTGCCATATAAACTTGTGGGATCAACAGCACTGACAGCAGTGGAGCCACAGTTGTGTCCACAGGTACTGAACTCAATGGCTATTCCGCAGATGGTTCCAGAGTTCACAGTACAGTACTGGTGTCCTCCCACTTTGGTTCCAGGGAGACTTGAGTTGGTGCCTTGGCTCTCTCCTGGGTACCTGAATTTTGCTGACACCGAGGGCCTGTTTTCAATGAAAAGGAGGATGAATCCCTTTTCAATCATGGATGGCTCCAGTCTGTTTTATGAGTCCTCTTATGAGGGACATGTGGAGATAATGAATGAACCTTTTCCTTTATCAAAGGGGGATCAGAGTCCTGGGGTCTGTCCAGAACCACTGCAGAGGTGATAACATCTGGGGATGGTTGATCAAGCAGTCCAAAAAAAGGTCTAAGTGCCAAGGTGGGCCTCATCACCTGTTCCAACAGATGCTGCTTCAGATAACATCTCTAGTAAGCATACATTTTTGTCTTAAAAGAATGACAAATATTGCACTTTTCTTTAGTGTGGCTTTCATTGAGGCAAATTAAAGAGTGTGTGTGACAGTCACTATGCAGGATAAAAATCCCACACGACAGGCAATGTTTGAAGCCTAGGGAACACTGCATAACCTACTGAGCTGGACACCACAAACTAACACACAGTACACTACACTACAGGTACTAACTATATACACTACTAAGGCCTCAGCCGCAAACTGGTGACACAGGAGAAAACCAACACGGGAACTCTGACTCAGGCTGCAGGTGGAACTGAGGAGGGTTGGGGAGGTGCTAGCCTTATATAGTCTCAGGTGGGGTTGCAAGGAGGTGTAGAGCATGAGCACCGCTCTTAACAGATACTGATGCTGAAAAAAATCTCTGGCTCTTGGTGTGCTAGGTGCTAACATACTCGAGTGGAATACCCATCTGCAACCGCTCAAATAGAGATTATAGGTAAACAGAATATATCAATTTATCTCAGGTACTTATATGGCTCCTATTACTGTAGTATGTGAAAACCTCATTATTTTTAATGTATTTATCCTCACAACGCCACTGTGAGGTAGGGAAATACTATTATCCTAATTTTACAGGTGGGAAATGGAGAAACAGGAAAATTAAGTGACTTGCTGAAGGTCACACAGAAAGTCAACGATGGACTAGAGAATTCAACCCAGGTTTCCCACCACTTAGGCTAGCCCTCTTGTTTCTGGACAATTCAACATGTAATCTGGACAGAAAAGAAACACTGTACTATTACAGAAATATCAAAAGCAGTATTCTTTAAATGACATTGTAAAGAATCTCTCTGGCTAGGCTAGGGCCCCTCACTATGTCCGGTTCTCACCATGGGGTTGGTTTACTACAGGCCACAGCCTCTTAATCCTAGTCATGGCTCCACCCTTGTGGCCTGCTTACTTTCTTTCCAGCTGAGTGAAAAGCAAAAGTTCAGATCAACATAAAAGAAGCCACTCATGAGGTCGACAAAGGCAAAAAGGCCAAAAAAAAAAAAAAAAAAAATTCCAAGGGACAGCCTTATTTTGGAGGTGTCTGAGTAGTAGCTTTGTTGGAGTCCTTATGGCTGGGCAACTAAGTCAGTAACTTCCTGTCAGGGTTGCCCCTGGAGACTGCTGGACTCCACACAGAGCTGGGGGCAGTTCTCGCATGAGGGTTCCTGCTGTTTCAGGTGCTACTCTAGTCACCTGGATCTCAGGGTTTCCCCCCTTGTGTACTGCACTTCCTCCTTTCAAATGATGGCAGGGCTGGTGGGACATGGCTACTTCAGCACACACAGCCTCCCAAGCCCCTTCCCTGTCAGTGCAGTGTTTAGACACCCCATCACAGACATCTAGCCTCAGACAACATAGGCTGGGCCACTCTGTGCTATCATTCCCAAAGGACTATTCTTCTGACAGTGGTCTTTCCAGGAATGATGTAAAAACGTATCTTTTCCCAATAGTAAAGACTGTGTGTCAGGACTACCTGTTTTGTCCAGAAGTCAAGTTCAACCCATTTCTAATCAAACGCTTTACTATACCTGAGTAGATCCATCCATCATGTACTTTACGACAGTTCCTTGGCTGGTAATGACCCGAGAAACCTCCTGTTCTATTGGTTTCTTCACAGCTTTGTACAGTTGGGAATGTTTCACCCTTAGGGGATAACTCTGCCTAACTAGGATTTCCAGAGTAGGTTGCTTGGCTTTTTCTGCTTTGGCCTCATCTGCCTTGGTTTCATTTTCGATGGCTTCATCAGCCTTGGCCTCAACTTTCAAATCTGAAAGTAAAGTCCATATTAATTAACAGTACCGCAGTAGCAGTTGTCATCAGAGCAATTCTAAGGAGCCCATCATTATTGTGTCTTAGCAACAATATTGGTGAAAATTATTTAGTGAGTGTCATCACGTTGCTTGATGCTTTACACACATGAAGATAGACGCAGTCTCTATAAATAAACTCTTGTCTTAGACACAGACAGTTGAGTCATTGTAGTAATGAGTGTAGTGGATAACTGTGTAAACACACTGCACACATATAGGAAAATCAGTACTGCCAACTGAAACTCCTGTACTGAATGCTATTTGTTCTGACATCTAATATTGAGTCTATTCTCTTCACTGTATCTAATGCCAAACTACTCTGACTGCACATACCTTGAACAGACAGATATTTTGACATGGGAATGGGATGAAGGCCTGAAGGTAAAAGGATGATTATTCTGGTAATTCAGGGTTATGTGACCAGTAATCTAGGTTCTCCCAGGGTTGTCAGGTGGCTGGGTGAGGCAGTAGCAGATACAGGCTGCAGCAGGGGTGGATAGCATGGAAACAGGCAAAGGCTAGTGCAGGAACAGGAGCTAGGGCCAGCTGGAGCTGAAAAAGGAGCAAAAGCTGACTAGGTGCTACAGCAATGTGAGGAGCAGACTGGAGCACGAGCAGAAGCAAGGGCAGTCTGTTGAAACTACCGAGAATGCTCCCGGCCAGGTAGCGACTTTGACTAGACTGAAGAGACTGCTTTCCTTAGAAGCCTAGAAGCCTACCTTGGGATCACCTAAGTGGCTCCATGCCTATGGGGATTGGCTAAACTCTACTTGAACGGCACGGGGCCTATCACAAGACCTGCAGGCAATTGCCTCTGATGACTCGTCATGCTCCCTTGCTTAGGGATGACTCATCAGGTTTAAGCAGGCTTAGGCTTAGAGGTAACTCAGGTTTAGGCAGGCTCAGAGGTATCAAACTCTTTCCCATAATGATAAGCCTTTGTGCTGAGACTCTGTGAACCACCAATATCCATCTTCTAGCCCTTTATATACACTGCAGCTCACAATGAAGATGAAACAGCTTCAAATCAAATCAAATCTTACGATTACCAACAATCCAAGCAGTCCACAGTGTGCAGTTGAACAGCTGTGCACATGTCCCAAAACGGTGGGAAGTTGAATCACTGCTGTAGCCTAATAGGCCAGACAAAGAAAGTGGGTCACGAACTGCCCTGAGTCTTGCTCAGCTACACAGACATTTTCACCTTCAGAAAGAAAAGCCCAGTTGTTTTCTAAAGTAATGTTTAGGGAATTGTTTTCAATATTAGATGTCAGAACGTTCCTCTAGTAATGTTTAAATCCATCTTTGCAGCAAAAATAAAAAAAGTGTGATTTTAGCTTTATGCAGAACATTCCTGTCTCTATAGCGATTCACAAACAAACCTATAGAACTTTGACCAAGGAAAGTTAATACCAGCCCGTTGGGGCAGGAGACATTCAAAGGCCGGAAAGCATTGACATCTGGCATCTCTTGTGCCTGAGATGCTGGTGATTCTACTTCCACCTAGAGAACAGAACACAGATTAGTTTTATGACCCTTCAAAAGGCATTTTATAAATATAAATAGTTTTGTTATATGCTCTGGTAGACCTAGTATCTAAAAATCTGATTCTGCTACCTACCTTATTAAAGTTGAGTTATATCTTAATCTGTAATCAGTCCCACAGATTTTGCAGCTGATGCATGTCTTTTTATTTTATCTATATTAAATTATTTTAAATGTATTGATATATATACTGCCCCTTAAGGAAAAGTAACGTAACTATTTTCTTTTGGTGAGTTATTCCACCAGTTTACACAGGTTGTCAGAGGTTGTGGGATTTCAGGCCCACATAAAAACTGTGAGTAAACCAATAATATGAAGCAGAACATGGTGAACTGGTTGGTGGAGCACCAGCAACAATTTTAGCTGCAGCACTCCATATAGTAGCAGCAACACCAACAGTAGAAGGCATTGGTGAAGCAGCTACAGTAACAATAAGACCAACAGACGGCCATGGTAAGTAGATCATGAAGGGCATAGGGCAGATAGCTCTGGCAGTCAATGGCTGAGCTACTTATTCTGTCAGAAGATGACCCTGAGGCCAGACTTTGAGACATCTGAATATCTGGCAGGAACTCAAGAGTGGTCCCAAGACCAGTTGGCTTTTGACGTCCCCTTGCCTTGCAGGGGAACGTCAAGAAGCTTACCAGGCAACAGACCATACCTTTGCCAGCAATAATGATCTTAAAGCAGCAATTCTAGATTGGCTGGGGCTCCATGAGGATGGCTGCTGCTGGCAGTACAGAGCAGAAAGTTTTGTCCCAGGTTCTTGACATCAGGCACTGGCAAAGTGACTTCTGAATTTCTGATGTGGTGGTTAAAGCAAAAGTCTCACTCCCCTGGGAAGTATTGGAGCTGATAAATGTTAGAACAATACTTCTTGATCCTGCTGACTAGCAACAGGATGTGTTGTCACCATAATGTCAGCCTAATGGACACAGGATGCCTGGTAGGGAATTTCCCAATTGTCAAATTGAACTGTGGATTTGTGCCACTGGCTAGGAAAGCAGGGGTCCAAGATCTGCCAGGCCTGTTTGTAAAGGGACCTTTGTTATGGAAGAGGGAACCCACAGATACCACTTAGACTTTCAGTGGGCCAGGGATTTTGTTACTTAGAGGCACCATGCATCCTTGGGTTGGATAGTTCCCAGGATTTTGTTGAGGCACAAATCAAGAAGTGATTTAAGTTCTACAGGTGAATTATGGGATGCAGCTTGTGTTCCCAGGAGCACAGGACAAGGGCTAGTACAATATTTAGGACAGGAAGCCCCTGATTTATTTTTTAATATGGATAGGAAAGCACATCTATCAACGTTGTCCCTCCATTCAGAGTGGCTTTGTGGTAGCCTGGACCACTGAGGGACAGGCTCACATGCTGTACCAGAGGAATTTATGATTCTAGTCATTCAATGGAGGTAAAGTTCAACAACTGGTAGATTCGGTTCTGGCCAGACATTTGTGCAGGAGCTGATGTGAGGTGAATATATACTAGACTGATAGGTGTCCACCCTATCAGAGAGTTTATCATTAGAGTTGGTCAAAATATTTCAAGTTTCAAAATTTTGAAATTTGAAGCAAAATTGTGAACACTTCCCCCCATTTTTAACCCATTATAGAGCTGATTGAAGATTTTTGAAATTTGAAAAAAAGGGAGAAAATTTAGAATAATCTTTACTATATTTTTTCCATTTCTGTGTTTTTAACCAGCTCAAAAGTGTCAATAAATGGCCAACCCTCTGAGATAACTGCAGACATTACAAAAAGCTATCTTTCCCTGTTGTCTCAGATCATGACTGGGCTGAGCTAACATTTCCAAACAAGTTAATTAATTTCACTTTGTTTTAAACACTGATGCTTGAAGAGGCAACCTTGCTGACTATACCTATTTGTGGCTTATGACTATACGAGGAGGTAAATTTAGTACTTATTGGGGAATATTCTCTCACCTTTTTCTCTTCTTGCTTTGGAGACTCTTCTGGTGGTGGAGTGATTACCCTGACATGGCTCCCTTTGGCAGACTGCAGAGGTTTTGCTGATTTTTCTTTCAGTGACTTGTTGCTTTTTCCTGAAGAAGTAGAAGCAGCAACAGGAGTGGGAGCAACGGTTGGAATATGTACGGAGGGGACATTCAGAATTGTTGCTAAGTCAGGGTCCGTATCATCTGGGGAGGAAAGCGGCATTTGTATGCAATAGATTGAAGTCACATATATGCATGTATCAAGTTTTGTTTGACAAAACCTCAGTTACCAAGTTTTACCTCTTCAATGACTGAACCAGAGACCTCAGGTCCAGAGGCTTGGTGCAGACAACAAATACAAACACCTTCTATGGCATCCTCTAACCATAGGAACGGTTAAGACTGCTGTGTTCCATAGTTTCTCAGATGTCTCTAGGAGTCTACCATGTACGGGAAAGACAACCTTTCCACTTTTCTTCACCTAATAAATATTCATATAGCTGAACATGTTCTGAATCTAGTGTCTGGGAAAACATAGATGTTGTTATACTTCATCATGGACTGACCATTAACTCTCATAATTTGGAGTTATAAAATGCTTTTATTCTGTCATAGTAAGGGATTTGTTTTGATAGTCTGTCCTTTTTACTTAACAAAACCTGATAGATTTCATCGAATCAAAGAAACATAGGACTGGAAGGGACCTGAAGAGTTCGTCCAGTGATACTCAGACCTCAGTGGTTCAGGAGCCAAATTAGCGATCAACATTACCCAAAAAAGTCATAGTAGTTTCATTGTTTCATTTACTGTAGTACTATATTTAAACAGTATGACAGGGGAAATACTTATTTTATATATAGAATTATTTAGAAATAGAATTATATAAACTTATTTTGTGTGTGTGTGTGTGTGTGTGTATATATATATATATATAAAATTCTCACAGCAAAATGACTGACCAAGCATTATTATTTTATCAATTACAATTGGTTAATAACATATGTGGCAAACTGCCAGCTTCCCCCTCGTGGGTCTCGGGCTTTACCTCTGCCTCACGCCGTCAGGACACCCCCAGCTACCTCCCCTGACTGTAGCGGAGCTCTGTCTCCTGACCGGTTGAGAACCTTCTTCTGCTGCTGCCCCAGACCTTCTGGCAGCTTTTCCTGCAGATGTTCCCTCTCCTTCCTCTAGGGAAAGCAGAGTTTAAATACCCCTGGCCTGGCCCTTCATTGGGTCCAAGTGCCGCTAATTGTCCTGCTCTGCTCTTCCCTCTGCCTGCGAGGCAGAGGGTTTTTAACCCTTTTGGGCCCTCATGCCAGCCCAGGTATACTCTTTTGTAGCCATCTGGCCTGACCTTACCACACATAGTAAAAGCATCCTGATTGGTTAACTAATCATGCAGCATTTTTATATCCTGTCTTTATAAGAACCTTTACATATCTGAACACTCTTATGTCCTTTTCAGCCTTCCTATAGACTAAACATGCTCAATTCTTTCAACATTTCCTCAGATCAAGTTTTCTAAACCTCTTATCATTTTAGTTCTCCTCTGGGCTCTCTTCAGTTTGTCCATATCTTTCTTAAAACGCAGTGCCCAAAACTGGATAAAGTGCTCAAGTTGAGACCTCACCAGCATCAATTGCAGTCATTGGGTCTTCCACAAGAGGTCCAGCAGACAATACAGAATCTCCTCGTGAGGGTCCAACTCTCTTCTTGCAGCAGACTGATGAGAAACATCACATTCTCAAGGACTGTGTTGAAGTTTTTGTGAATTTACACCCCATTGCCTATTAAGAGACAGTTCCACGCTCAGTCATTCCAGTATTACCAGCTGTTCACACTTAGACAGTCTGACCAGTTCAGAAAGAAGGGGAAAATCACTGGAGGAGACTTCCGCCTCTGACTGAAGCCATGAGCATCTGCACATTGTTACTGCAGATGCCATGACTCTGACTGCCGAATCTATCCCATCCATCTCAGACTAAGAGAGGGCCTAGCCACCAGCTTGCCCTCTTCCAGTGCTGCCTGAAACTCCTGTCTGGCATTCTCTGGCAGTTTTTCCATGATTTTAAGGACATTGTCCCAGAAGGAGAAATCGTATCTAAACAGCAAGGCCTTTTTAAAAAAATTTTTTTATTAAACTGAAAAGGTCGAGTCTCTTTTCTTCCTTTGTTTTTGGGATAGAAGTAGGTTGTCCTTGATGCTTCTTTTAATTCACTTCTGAAACAACCAAGGAACCCAGAGAGGAATGTGTGTAGAAATGTTTAACTCTCCAAAAGGGAATGTGGTACTGCCACTTGGCCCTCTTGGCTGTTGGCAGCAAAGATGATGGCATTTGCCACAATACCTGCATGGGCTCAATATGGCTTCATTTATAGTCAAAGCAACATAAGAAGATCCTGCTAACCCCAATATGTCCACCAGCCTGTGTGAGGACTCTTGCACCACCTCAACATGGATGTCCAGAAAGGAAGCAAACCTCTCTAAGAGGTTCTGGTATGCCCTATAGTCATCTTGAAGAGGGGAGGACAACCCAGACATCACTGCATTATTTGATGATGATGACGACAAGGAGTGAAAAGGGGGATGAGATGAAGTCTCTTCAATCTCTTTCATGGGACCGTCTGGCAGGTAAGATTGGTCACATTTGGTACTGACATTGGTACTGGGGGTAATCTTCCAAGTCTCTTCCCAACTGCGGTGCTAACATCTGCTTGGGGATCAGGAGGGAGGAGGAACCGGGGCAACCTGGTAGTGGAAAGAAATGCCCACAGATTCCAGTGTGGTCATTGGTGGGGCATGGAGGCCCAATATCTCAGTCCATGGATCCAGGTCTCAGGACCACTGTGGGACTTCTGCTGCATCTCAGCAGTGCAGTTCTCTTGATGACAGTGAGAGATGTCTTGTATGCCAGCAAGGGGTATAGGAACCTACTTCTGACTCCAAGAAAACACCTGAGGTGCCTGACAGGGAGGCACAACACCGTGTGGTGTTGAGGAACAGCTATGTGTCTCCAGAGATGCAGGCACTGGGGACAGTATGCTGGGCTTGCCTCTAGATGGCACTGGGTAAGGGGACTAGATGGTCTGAAGTTGGCCACAGTACCAGGGACTGACTGGTACTTGAAGTTAAGGCCAATGAAGATTGTGTACCAGCTGGTATTGGACCAGTTTTCTCCTGAAGCACTGGAGAATCTGGTACCAAGAAGCACAGAGACCCTGAGCCATAGCATATGTCTCTGGCATTGTCGATACTGAGGGGTTCCCCACATTCTGCTCGTGTTTATCGAAGGGGTTGGTACCACAGCAGGTGTTCACCTCAATGGTGCAGGCTTCTGAGTTGATGACCCTGTGCAAGATGTTGGTACCAGGGAGTGTCTCTTGTCTGAGGACACTCTGCCTGTCCTCCAGTCTGTTTGTTGGAAGGCAGTATCAGGGACTTTGGTCTCCTGGACGAGGTTGGCACCTTAAAAGATTGGTGCTTAACTTCTTCTTCGTACCAGTGAAGATGAGTGTCACTGAGTCTCTGCAGTGTCTGGAGGAGTGTGAGGTAGAAGTGCTCAGAGCCCTGGGTAGGAAAGCTCTCATGGTGGATGCAAGGTGGTATCCATGAGAAGCTGATGCAGTATCCCCTCTCTGTCTGTCTTAGTCTGAGGCTTGAAGTATCTACAGACCTGACATCTCCATGGATGTGATTCACCCCAAGGCCCCTCCGACACCTGGAGTGAGGGTCACTCATTGGCACTGACCTCCTGCAGCAACTGCATGGCTTAAAACCCAAAGACTGAGGCAAGCCTTAATATTGGGAGTCAGTATGCAGAATATGTGGGGACCAACACTAAGTAACACAAAATAAGAAATGAAACTTACTGTAAAACTCTACTAGCTAATTAATTATGATGAATACACTAACAATATCCATAAAAAGGAGAAAGGGAGAATACTTGCTAAACAAGTCAACATGCTACAACTACCAATCATGGGCAGTAAGAAGGAACTGAGGGGGATTCGAGGCAGATCCGCCCTTTGTCATCACACAGTAGCACGAAGCAGCAGAGGGTGCATGCGCCACCCCAGCATGTTGTCATTGGCGATCCCTCAGAGTCAAGGATGAGGTTTTATTTTATACAGGTCCTTTGGTGACTGAGGAGTCTTGATCCTTGAGACACAGACTCATTGGCAGATGTTGCAGGTGGTGTTGGAAGGCAGGATAGGGCCATGATTGCTGCATGACAGTTGTCTGTCCTTTCTTTCCTGGCATTTTTCCGCAACCAGGGCAAGGCGATTTTCCTCAAAAGTGGTTGTTCTTTCTCTGATAATTTTCACGAGTTAGCTTTGTCTTGGGCTACTGTCTCCCAGTGTGTGGTATCAATGCCACATTTCTTGATGTTTGTCTTGAAGATGTCTTTGGAGTGTTTCTTTTGGCCTCCCTGTTTCCTTTCTCCTTTGGTGAGTTGGGTGTACAACAATTGTTTTGATAAGTGTGCATCAGTCATACGCACACCGTGCCTGCTCCACCTCAGTTAGTGCTTGATAATCAGGGCCTCAACGCTGAAGATGTTGGCCTCCATGAGGATACTAACATTAGTGCTGCGATCCTCCCACTTTATGTTGAAGATCCTCCAGAGAAAATACTGGTGCTGGCATTCTGGGTTTTTCAGGTGTTTTCTGTCAGTCACCCAGGTCTCGCAGTCATAGAGGAGACCTGGGATTACCACAGCTTTATAAACTGAAAGTCTAGTGTGTGTTCTGATGTCGTGGTTTTTGAAAACCTGGTGCGAGAGTCTGCCAAAGGCAAGGTTGGCACAAGGTATTCTGTGCTGAATCTCAACATCTGTGTTAGCTCTCTGTGAGAAATGGCTGCCAAAGTAGGCAAAATAATCTACGTTTTCCAATTCTTCTCTGTCAGTATAGATCTTTCTTGCTGGTTCTGATGGTTGACCGGGAACAGGTTGGTAGAGAACTCTTCTTTGGCCAATGTTTAGGGTTTTTGTAAGTTTCCAAGAAGCAGTTAAGGACTGTTTGTAGATTCTCCTTTGGATCTACAAACTACAGCACAATCATCTGCCTACTCCAACAGGTGCCACTAAGAGAAAAATCTCTTACTCTGTTGCACACAGCTAAAGTGGAATGGACGTGTGCAATCACTAAAAGAAGAACGGATGCTCTGACATCAGAGAAAAATAGCTATTAGAGAGGCAAGGTGGATGAGATAATATCTTTTATTAGACCAAGTTCTGCTGGTGAAAGAGACAAGAGTTTGAGCTCCATAAAGCTCTTCTTCAGGTCTGGGAAAGGTGATCAGAGTGTCACATCTAAATAAAAAGCAGAACAGATTGTTTAACATACGTAATTAACATATATTGTAAGAGACCAGTCAAGGTGAAGTGGCCAGTTAACACCTCTGCAGTCACAGGGAAAAAAAAGTGGGGAGTTAGTAGGTTACAGATTGCTGTAATAAGCCATGTCTTTATTAAGTCCATGATTTTTAGTGTTTAGCAAAGTTATGAATTTAAGCTCCCAGGTTTGTCTTTTGAAAATGTTGTGTACGTTTCCTTTAATCATGAGGATTGAGAGGTTACATTCACGCATGGATGATATTTTTGTCTTTTATCATTTGATCATTTATCATTTATGGGTGTTTTGGTCTTTTATCACTTTTCTGTGTGAATTCATTCAAGAGTGTAGTTCTTATCTGGTTCCACTCACATAGCTATTGGGGGATTTAGTGTGCTGGATGTGCAGGACCCATGGATCTTGAAAGGTGTGTTGTGAGGGGTATTGATTATTGTAGCACTGGAGATATGCCTGCAAGTTTTGCATCTGTTGTTCTGGCAGGGTCTGGTGCCACTGTGAGTTAGTGTGTCCTGGTCTGTAGGGAACTTGATTCTGCTGATGAAGTGTTGGGGGGTGGGTATTGTTTGAAGGCCAGAAAAGGGGAGTCGGGAAGACTCCTCCACTTTGAGAGAATTCACAGTTCTGAGTCATGTGTTAGAGAACAGCCCCTTCAACTTCACTTTTGTTTCTTCTGCATCCCCAACCACACATTGTATAAGGGCCTGATCCTGCTGCCACTGTGGTTTAGGTAAAACTCTTACTAATTTCAGTGGCAACATGATCAAGCAATAAAATAGTAGATCTCAACCTCTGGAACAACTATAGCAATGTACCAGGTTAAAACACCAGATGAGCCAGACTAATGATCCAAGGTGTTATCCAGTACCCTACCCCACATTACAATATTCCACTGTGCACACTTTATCCTGATATGGCTATAGTTTGGTATGCTCTTGTGATTGTTAGACTTGGGACTTGGTCAGCACAAGTTCCACTGATGCAAGCGAGGCAGACAACAGTGGCATACTGAGACACAGCATGGAGGCTTACAATTAAGGTAGAGTGGGGAACTTAAAGTATGTGTCACAGAAGCCTGAACACCAGAAATAGCATGCAGACCTGTAGTTGGGAATGGCTGCTATAAAGCAATCAGAATTACCATCATGTATCCAAAAGGATGTTCCATTGCTTAATAAGACACTTCTCTGTTTTGTAAAGCTGCAATGTGAGTCTTCACAATCCACTACAGTATGGATACTATTTTAGCAGAAGATAAGTACTTTTTTGAGCAAATCATGGGGAAAATGTCACTGAAGAACTAAAACTGAATGTTAGTCAGACAAATGATTTACTACAACCCACACACAAACATCTGATTAAACATTTTCATAGTTTATGAGATGAAAAATGCTGAAATTATTTTCTGATCAGAGAAAGGTTTCGCTTTCAGGTATATGTTTTCAGTGACCTTTCAAATGTAGCAGAACCAAAAAGATTTTGTTATTAGTTCTTGGTATTTTCTTTGTGGTTTATGAAGCAATTGCTTCCAGTAGGTGAATGTGCTTATTGAATGTTTGAGAGAAATTCCTCATTATGTTTGCACAACTGTAACCTTAAGACCAGTGGCCTGACACAAGATGAGAATTTCCATAATCACCTATGTAAATTAACAAAAATATTATTTCTTGGAAAACCAAGAAGATTGCTTAGCAAATCACATTTTCTTTGGCTCAAACTAATTTTTTGGTTTTGCTAAGCTAGTTAATAAAAATACTTGAGATTTTCTCACTACATGGGTCTGTTTTCATGGAAGTAAAAAAGTGCACAGAGATCCTTCCATTTTGAAATTTGAATAATAAGATATATTTGACAATGTAACCTCAGTTCAAGTCCTGATAAAAATTGCCCACCATGTAGCTGTTGAAAAAGTCAGGGCTAGTTGCAACAGATTATTAAGCTAAAAGGCATATGAAAAGAAATAAGAACTCCTACTGTGGGCTCTCAGATAGCCTCTTCTGTCTACTTGCTTTACCTGCGGCTTTTCCTGTAGCTCCATAGTAGCTCAAGGACAGCTGGATTCCATTTTCCAAGGTGGCTGAAAAAGATCCAAACTTGCTCACAGCTTTCTTTTGATTTATCAATTTTCCTAAAAACAAAAAAACAAAAAAAAGGAAAATGTAGATTTAGAGAAAAAAAATACATACAAGAATTGCTGAACTGTAATCTATAGGCTACTGTGTGCACCACTACCTATTAGTGGTTGGACTGCATAAAACCCCTACTCACAATCAGAACCAGTCTCTGTGTTACTGGATCCAAACGTCCTCAGTTCCTTCTCCTACTCTGTATATGCAGTTTAGCCGACAGCCATGTTATTCATACATGAGCAGGGGTGGATTTGTTACAGAGCCTACCTCATGAATGGTGTAACGTGCAGAGCACCACAGTGATCAGCCTCACAAATTTTTCCAAATTCTTTATTAATCTACTATACAGGATCTTTTTGCAAACAGTTTAGGGCCAAATTTTACCCTTATATACATCAGGGTAAGTAAGAAGCAGCTCCACTGACTTCAATGAGTCTTTTGTCTGAGTAAATAAAAACTAAGGACCTACTGTCCTTAGTTGCACTACTGGATCAGACCATTGGTTCATCTACTCCATTATTTGAGCAGGGCTTATACTTGATTGTTTAATGGAAGGAGAAACAAAACAAGATAAAACAAACTCCCAGCTAGATGTGAAATGCTGTATATTAATGCTAAAAATACATTCCTGATCCCTGAAGCAGCAAGCTGAAATACTGAAGCATGGGATGTGACCATACATCAGGATGTATAATTATTATTCATCATAAAATTATCCAACACTTTTTAAATGCAGCTGAAATATCTGACTATATGACCTCTTATTAGGATGAATGATATGATCTGTTAAATAGTATTTTTTTTAAAATTAAAAAAATTGCTTTTAAATGTAAGTAACCATTAGCTTAATTGAATGATCCCTGTGCATTCATAGAATGGAACAGTTTAAAAAGACAGGAACAGTCAGCTTTTTCTGGTAATTATTTTGCTTAATTGTCTTCTATTATTTTAGTTATATCTTTAGATTTTTAAAAAGTCCATATTCTAGCTTGTGGGTGCATGTTGGCTAGTTTTATTACAAATATTATAGACAGCTACAGTAACTGATTAAAAAATTCCCCATCCATGCAAAACAGAAGGACTGAGTACTTTTCCCCATTTACACACTTCCAATCATCCTTTCCCCAAAATTCTGGAAAAACAGATAAGCAATTGCTGAAGGTCAACAGACACAGGTTCTGTCAAACCAAGAGAGGAGAAAAACAGAATCAAGAATCCCGCCTTTCCAGGAACCTCCTTCTATTTAACCCATTAGCCTGCTAGCTCAAGCATCTCAATGGCAGTGTTCACATGGGAGAGAGGTAACTTTGATGGTAGCTATGATCGAAACAATTTAGGGCAGCGGTTCTCAACCTGTGGGTCGCGACCCCGGCGGGGATCGAACGGCCAAAACACAGGGGTCGCCTAAAGCCATCGGAAAATACATATTTCCGATGGCTTTAGCCGCTGAGAAGTCGCGCTACCATCTGTAGCAGCGCTATTCAGCTGGAACGCACACCGTTATGGATGCGCGTTCCAAACTGAATGCCTGTGCGCATGCGCAGACGTGATTGCATCATCCGTCCGGGGCCTAAGGGGCGGGGGAAGCGGGGAGAACGCTCCACAGTCCATAGCAGCGCATTACGTGTGTCCGGCACTTGCTGACGTCATCAGTGGGCGGACGCAGCAAGCGCCGGAGGACAGAAGCCTAGAAGGCGGAGAGCCAAGAGGCGGAGAGCCAAGAGAGCCTGCGAGACAGCCTGCTGGTGTAAAAAAGGTTAATAATGTAAAAACAGTACACACACCATACACACAATACTGTGTAAGTGTAAGGTGCTTTGTGTGTAATCATTATACAGTACACAAAGCAGCTTACACTTACACAAAGCACCATACATTTACACAGTGTGAACTACATCGGTCTTATGCTATAAGAGACCACTATAAGATGTAGTCTTATGTCCGAATCATAACTGTAGCAAAATTACAGTTATGTCCGAATCATAACTGTAGCAAAATTACAGTTTTGAAGTAGCCACCAAAATTATTTTTTGGTTTGGGGTCACCGCAATATGAGGAACTGTATTGCGGGGTCACGGCATTAGAAAGGTTGAGAACCACTGATTTAGGGCCTTCAGTGTCAAAAACCAACACCTTATATTACAATCAGTAAAGAAAAGGAAACCAGAGATCGTTATAGGAGGAGCTGGCAGTGCTGCAAATAATTAAGGTTGCCCAATACATCCCATTATAAGACTCTGCTTTCAGTTGAATATAACTTTGTCAAACTTTAACTGTTTGGAATGAAGTTTTCCATTCTGGTGTCTGACTCAGGTTGAATGGCTTTGGAATATTTCAGCCAAAACAGTTCAGCTGTTTTGGAGCATGAGGATAGGGAAAAATGCAGTCTTTCTACCCAAGTTAAAAAATTCTGGTGACCTTTTCTCTGAGATGTTCTAATATTCTCATGCTCTGTAGCAGAGACTTGAAAACTGGCAGGTGTTGACTAATATATGCTGGTTTGCATATAAATATGCTGTACCATATACATATATATTAGAGTGTGCATTAAGCACTAGCAACTTTAAGCAAATATTATAACAGTGACACAGCCTAAACTGGCCTATACCATTTTCCTGTTTACTTATGAGCAGAGCAGAGGAGTCAAAGCTTGGGGAAATGGGCAGAGAGGCTGCTCCCACCTTGAACACACTCCCCCCCTACAGCCTGGAATAGAACCCAAGATTCCTGAGTCTCACAATTCCTCTGCTGTCAGCAAAAATCTGTGAAACCAACTTGCGAAGTGTTTAGTCCCCCCTCTAATGCTGGTTCACCTAGAGGATGACAAATTACTACTTGTAGAAGTTATTCTGTTAGCTCAAGTGGGAGAGGTTTTTGTGGTGGATACAAAGGTTCCAATCCTGTTGATGACCCTTGCAGGTATCAGTAAGTTGCCCCATGATGGGATTTCTGGTTTTTTAGATTTCTTTTTTAAAAACATAGGAAATTATGTTTAAAAACTATGATAAAAGAACATAATAAGATTGCAAAAGTTAAGCTTACAAAAGTTAAGAAATGCCAGAATTAGGGCTGCCTTGCACGCCTATGTGCATATGCATTTATCACAATCTTTAATTACATGACCATATGCTATTTTTTCCACAGGGTCTCTGCATCATTCAGTACACAGAATAGTTTTCTGGGGATTAATCAGGGTTGTGTAGTGAAAGAGACAGTTGTCTTAGGACCCAACTACCTCAATTTTTGTGGAAGTTGAAAGGTGTGTAATGAATGAGACAAGGTACAGAAAGGAGGGTATTGTGGTTAAGGGAGCTGAATTCAGCTATAGAGAATTAGTTTCTATTCTTGCCCCAACTACAAAGTTCCTAAGTGATACTGGGCAAGTCACTTAAACCAAAGTTTTCAGAGTGGGTCACTAATTATTTGTTCATTTTCTGGGTACCTGATCTGAGACCCTGGGGTCTGATCTGCAGTAGTTCTCAGTATTCTATAAAGGGATACATGGAACAGATATGCCTAAAATGATTAATCATTAATGATTCTTTCTGGCTTTCAAAAATTAGAATAGATAAACCTTCTGTTTATCCTGAAATAGGATCCACCTATGAAAACAAGAAGAAAACAGTTCACATCATGTGAGACACTTTGTCTAAGGACCCACAGATCACCCAAAGTCAGATGTTTCCCATCCCAAGAATAGAAACTAAAATGGCAAAATGAGGCAAGAATCTCTCATAATCTGAATATGGATAAAACCTTTTTTTCCCTCCCAGCCTATCTAAAAGGAAGGTTACCAAGCAAGGGCAAGCCCTGCTTTCCACAGAAAAAGAAAAACAAGGTTGTGTGATTGCTCCCACGTTGTTTACCATCTACCTGATCATCATCAGCTATTTTATCCAAGATGACCTACCACCTGGCATCAGTATCCAATATCGACTGGATGGGAAGCTCTTCAATATTGGTTGCTTCCGGGCAAAAACGAAACTTACCACCAAGGACATCCACAACCTTCAGTTTGCAGTCAACTGCTGTGTGATGGCTCAGTCTGCACAGGACATTCAAGCGATGCTGGATCTCTTCAAAACTTCATATAAGAGTGTTGGCCTTTCCTTGAATGTTGCCAAGACAAAGGTCCTCTGCCAACCTCCCCCAGGCCAGCTGAACATCCCTCCTGCCATCTACATAAATGGGGAGGCTCTGGAGTATGTGGAGCACTTCTCATATCTCAGCAGCCATCTCTCCCAACAGGCTGCCATTGATGAAGAAGTCCAGCAGCTGGTCAACTGCGCCACTGCTGCCTTCTACAAGCTGTGACAATGTGTGCTTGAAAACAGAGACCTTCAGAAGTCAACAAAGGTCCTGGTTTATAAGGCCATCTTGCTGACCACCCTTCTCTACAGCAGCGAAACCTGGACTGTCTACTGACACCACATCAAGACCCTTGAGAGCTTCCACCAGTGATGTCTGCGTCAAATCTTGAGAATCAAATGGGAGGACTGTTGGACTAGCACAAGCATCTTCCATGAAGCTGTGTCCACCAGCACTGAAGCCGTGCTCTTGAAGAATCAACTCTGATGGATAGGCTATCGCATCTGGATGCCCGAGAACCAGCTCCTCGCCAGGTTCTTTTCTCCCAGCTCTCCACTGGCCAATGCTCAAAGGGCAGCCAAGGGAAATGGTATAAAGATACGCTTAAGGTCACCTTCAAGCACAGTGGCATAGACATTAACAACTGGGAGGAGCAAGCTGTTGACCACTCAGTGTGATGCCATCTGATTCATCAAGATGTGTGCCAATTTGAGGTGGAACAGTGGCGGCAAAGGAAGGAGAAGGAGACTAACCTGGTGCTGTCAATTTCACTTCCCGACACAACAACATGCACCCATTGCCGAAGAACATGTGCATCCAAAATTGGACTCCTTAGTCATCCAAAGACCCACCAAACCTGATGGACATCATCCTCAACTCGAGGGACCGCTGACAACAACTCTGCTTTCCTATGCAAAATGGCCCATCACACATTGAGTGGATCAAGAGATGGGTGGGAAGCTGCAAGTTAAGCAAACTAGAAATGTGGTTTGCAGTGTTGTTGTAATCAGATCAGTCCCAGGATATTAGAGAGACAAGGTGGGCGAGGTAATAGTTTTTATTTGACCAGCTTCTGTTGGTGAGACGGGCTTTCGAGCTCTATAAAGCTTGTCTCTCTTACCAACAGAAGTTGGTCCAATAAAAGATATTACTTTAGACACCTTTGGTCTCTAGAAATGATTGTAAAATTGAAGGTGAAACTGGACAGACTGCGTGTTACCCCAAACAATCCAAACCACGTGTTTTCATCCCATATTATAAAGTATACATTATCTTCCTTGTAAATCAAATACACCATTGATAATCTGTCTTTCACCCCGAATTAAAACCTGGATCTTTGTTTGCCTTGTGAGTCAGATGTACATCCTTCTGTATGTGGAAAACATCTCTTGTTCTATTGTAAGTACTAAATAATGTGAAATGCATATGTATAATCAAAGAATATATAGAATATGTCTTCCAAATTTAGAAGGTTATATTGATTTGGTTGGCTTTCATTGTAAATAATTGTTGCACTCTAGAATTAATAGGAATTGTCTGGCACAAGAAAGAAGAAATGTTAAAAGGTATAAACCAGGGTGTAACATTGGGATATTAAGAGATATTGCTTAAAAGGGGAGATCCCAGTTGATAGTATGAGCTAATAACAATATTCAGTAAGAACATAAGAACGGCCATACTTGGTCAGACCAATGGTCCATCTAGCCCAGTATCCTGTCTTCCGACAGTGGCCAATACCTGGTACTTCAGAAGGAATGAACGGAACAGGTAATCAAGTGATCCATCCCCTGTCACTCATTCTCAGCTTCTGGCAAACAGAGGCTGGGGACACTTCAGAGCATGGTTTTGCATCCCAACCCATCCTGACTAATAGCCATTGACAGACCTATCCTCCTGTGACATTCCCATCTGCAATCTGGACTGTGTCAACCCAGTCCCTCTTCTGGAGCCCATGTTGTTCTACCTCACTGTATGAGCTACCACTCCTAGGTCAGCCCAGGCACAGCCTCCTGCAAGCAAGCTGCCTTCAGTTCAATGATTGAGTGCTTCTGGCCAGCCATTCATGGGATTATGCAATACAGTGACCTCAGAAAACATGTCCAGTCCCAGATGCAACCCTAGGAACTTCCGTCTTGCAATGCTCAGTGCTGCACACTGAACCTTGCAAGCTCATGATTAGTTGATCAATTTATCAAAGAAATTTATATGTATCAGCTCTGTCATTTTAAATGAAATCTCTACTCCCATCCAAACCACATGCACTGCTTTAGATAAAACAAATAAATATGTTTATTAAGTACAGAAAGGTTTTAAGTGATTATAAGTCAGAGGAATATAAATTAGATTTGATCAGGATGAAATAAAAGCAAATTGCATTCTAAAATAAGTTTAACACTTTCAGTAACCTTACGAAGTTCGATAATGATCACCACAGTCTGGCTGATCTCCTTTAGCCAGGCCTTCCCCCTGTGGACAGTCCTCCAGTTGCTTGATATTGTTTTGTAGATGGAAGTGGAAGAGAGAGAGAGCTAACAGCAAAAATGTCCCCGCTTTTTCAACATGTCCCTTCAGCCCCCTCTGGGGATTCATCCCTTCCCCTCTTTCAGGATCAGGTAACACACAATGTTCAGCATGGCTTCCTCCACTTAAGTCACTGAGCATTCCCTTATCGATGCTTAGGCTAGTGCATAGCTCCTGGAACTGCAGGGTTGTTTTATGCATGGCTTAGTGAGGTATGAACTACCTCTCTGCTTTTGGAGAGTTTTACTTAGATCTGCCTCAAGCCATGAGACACATATTTGGGAATATTACATAGCAGAGCTTCATAACCATACAGACATTGCAACAAACATACTACTATAACAATAATGTTCAATATGTTATGAGCATTCCAAAAAACTCTTACATGACATACTTTGCATTAAGCAATATACAATTACACTATAAGGGTTAACATGGGGTGCAGTGTGTCACACCTCCATGAATTTATCTAGTTCTTTTTTGAACCCTATTATAATCTTGGACTTCACAACATCCTCTGCTAAAGAGTTCCACAGGTTGATTGTATATTATATGAAGAAATACCTCCTTTTTTGTTTTAAACCTGCTGCCTATTAATTTCATTTGGTGACCCCTAGTTCTTGTGTTATGAAGAGTAAATAACACTTCCTTCTTTACTTGCTCCACACCAGTCATGATTTTATAGATCTCTATCATATCCCCCCTTAGTTGTCACCTCTTCATCTTATTAATCTTTCCTCACATGGAAGCTGTTCCATACCTCGAATCATTTTTGTTTTCCTTTTCTGTACATTTTCCAATTCCAATATAACTTTTTTGAGATGAGGTGACCAGATCTGCATGCAATATCCTTGAAACGAATCAAATTTTAAAAGCTGCTCATAAGAAAAGGATTAAAGAAATTTGTAACATACCAGCGCCATCTACTGGATACCAATGGAAGCAGCAAAGAAATTGAAAGAGCTAAAACTAAGTACTCACTTTGCATGTCTCCAATAGGAATATGTGACTGGCTCCCTTCTATGAACGCTGAAACTAGGGTATATAAACTGAAGTCACCATGTTCTGAAGAAAATTGACTGAATCCAACACAAGAAAGTGCAGAATCCCAAGTGCGACTAACTGATGTCCAGCCCAGATGTGGAGAAAAAACTCTCCCCCATTTCAGATTCAATGATTATATTTCCCTTTCTATTCTTTGACATAAAGAACCGTATTTATCTTGCTGAGTCTACACTCTAGTGAGACCTCAAGTAGCCATACTTTAGATTCTAACTCCTTCATAAATCCAAGCAAACTGGCCTATAAGAGATTGAAAACAATTACTTTAAGTGATTGCTTTTAATATTCTAAACTTGTTGCTTTTGGATCAATCCATTCAAACTTACTAACCAAAATCTTCAAAGTGCTTTAAAGATACGTACACCCTTGGAAGTGGTGATAAATGTTCTGGGTACTAAAGAACTTAGAATTTATTATCATAAGTAAATGTAATAAGAAATGTTGGTAATTTGCCTTGTTCCTTGATATAAGTGCTGACCCTCAACATTAAACTGATACTTGCTTGCGAGAATGTACTGTGTGTTTTGTCTAATTTGTGTGGTAAACTGTTTATTATATATTAATGTGGTTCTGGATGAATTAATAAATTGTTGGTTGGTTAAAAATAAGCAAGTGTCCTGATCTGAGAAATACTGTTCAAGTTAAAATTTGACCTGACAAGAACCCAGTGTTCAATTAGTAAGCTAACGCTCCCTGGACTCAATAAAAAGGGGTTATCCCATTTGATTCTATTATATATTGGTAAATCTAGCTGGTTAGAGTTCAGCTTTAAAATCTATCTGGCACTATGGCAAATTCATAAATTGACCCCTTTTCAGGCTTAAAACTCCCAGCTACACCTGAAGTCAATGGGAGCTGTGTTTTTAAAATATAAAGTACTATATAATGCTAAATGCTCTGAAACACCAGGTCCAGGGTGTCTCTAATTCAGAACCACAAATTAGTGGGTATTTTGACTTTGATCTCTCTGTGCCTCAGTCCCCCATTTGTAAAATGAGGCAATACCACCCCCTCATCTAACAGTACTATGAACATAAATTAATTATTTTTTGTGAAACACTCTGATACTATAATGATAAGTGTAATAGAAAATGCCATTATGAAATTAATAACTGTGTTTTCAGAGCAGGGTTTGAATAGTAATTAGGGCCTGGGGCCACACACTGAACAATAAGTAGAAAACAATATTCTGAATAGCTGCTCATTAAGTGAACACTGTTCATCTTAGACACTGAATGAGGCAGCAGCAACCTTAATTCTGGCATCTTCTAATTCTTAAGTATTTAATAATGTTCTCGGTAATGTTCTTTCAATGTATTGGTGTGTGTGTAATAAATATAAAAAAATGAATGTTTACATATTGTTATTGTCATTAACCAAGTGCATGAACTGAAAGGTTAAAAGAATACTTATCCAAAATATCTTAAATACTGTCTCATTCAGTGCATGAGATGAACAGTATTCACTTAATGGGCAGCTATTCAATATTTTGTTTTCTACTGATTGTTCAGTGTATGGCCCCAGGACTTATTTACTATTCAAACCCTGTTCTGAAAACACAATTATTAATTTCCTAATGGCATTTAAATGGTTTTTCCCATGCTTAAGATTTTTTACAGGTCATATTTATATTACGGTATATGTATAATTCTAATAATCACTGGATCAATCTAATCTATAAAGTAATGGTGTTTTGTGGGATAGTTCCTTTGTTACACAGATGCGAGTTGAAATTTATGTAACTCACACCCACACAGGCATTGTCTACACTTGTGGCAGCATTTAGGATACATATAGCAACATGCCACAGTGAAAAGCAGGCTGCAGGGGTGTGTGAAAGGGAGGGTACGCAAGGGCATGCCCCTCCCCCAATCGGCAGGGGCACAGAATTCCTCCGGGGCCAGGGAGGGGAGAGCAATGTCCTCATGCCCCAGGCTGGAGCAGGTGATGAGAGTTCTACCAGCCCTGGGGCCACAGCAGGGGAAGTGGGGAGCCAGAAAGTGTCCTTCCAAAAGCGACCAAATTTTTATTCCTGTGCATGCCCCTGCAGGCTGCACCCACACTGCAGAGTATGGCATGCAGCAGTGAAAGGCTATGGCAGGGGAGAGCTGTTGGAGCTTTCCTCATTGCTTCTCTCCTTCCAGAGCCTTCTCCACTGTTGGAATCTTTCATTGTGGCTGGGAAAGGTTCCTGCAGTGGGAAACCACACTGATGGTGAGTCACGGTCTGGGCATGTAGAGCTGTGTAGGGTATATACCCCAAGGTTCTGGCACGTCTATACTTTACTCACCTAAACAGTGCTGCCCTGTCTACACTGCTGTTTATGCTAGCTGGGTATATAGAGGCTGTACTCTACACAGATGTAAGTCAGGTGTACCTTTAGAGTTGTGCTCTGTCTCCCTCTGGTGGAGGTTGGGCCACATATAGTGTTTATGAGCCTGCTATAGCCTTGGCTAACAGACTAGGGAGTTTTAGTTCAAGCAGTAGAGACTTTGCTTTTCCTTCTTATAACCTACCCCTGTTATTTCTTGGAAGAAAATGCTGTTTATCTATTGGTCCTTGATTTCCTGTACCTATAAACTTTCCTAGAGGTCACAGGGATTGTCTATTAGTTCAAGCACTTGGCCACTAGGTGTAGGCTAAAGAGTGCAAAAACCCAGGCCCACTGGTCCTAAGGTGAGTCACCGAGCTCCCAATGAGAGTGGAATAAGTGGATCACAAGTGCCACAGGAGGGGGCTACATTCAGATACTATTCCAGAGCTGTAGGCTTCTGTATGGTTTCATTTGCACAACTATGAGAGTAACACAGATCAAAGGGAAAAGAAATATAAAACTTCTCATGCTCCACTGATCATGACACCTCTACTGGTATGTCCTCCTCAGACTCATTCCCTTTCCCCCCCGTGTCTTCTCCTCTGCCTGATATTCTTATATTTCCTTGAACCCTCTCTTAGTGGACAGTGTCCCTCCCCTTTAGTTCCTCTCTGTCTATTGATATCACCTCTGTCCCTCTTAACACTCTCTTGGTGTCTCATTTCCCCTCCACCCTGCAACAGAAACTTCAGTATGGGTAACAATTACTTCCCACAACACTTTTCCTGCCTGTTCACAGCAGAGTGGGTGGCAATCAAGCCAGCCAACTGGCCCTGTAGATAGTCATGCCTAGATCCTCAGGTGTGCCAGAGCTCTGATCTGCACACCTGAGGGGGAGAGGGTAAAGGTTGCTGCATGCCATCTTTTCCAAGGTTGCCAGGTGTACTTCACAAAACTTAGGGCTACTCTACTTTAGGCCAGTTTGTAATGGCTGTCTAAATGTTGTTATGCCAGTGAGGATCAGTGAAGAGCACCTCTACAGCTTCTTTGGGCTCCAAATGGGATGTTGTGTAGGCATGCATTGGGCCAATGATGTTTCAAATAAAGTACTAGTCAGAATAATAAAATCTACAACACAGCACATTCACTCTACTTATTCTGTTGCATTTGATGAGTGGCATTGATAGCAAGTAAACTAATCAGCATCTTACAGAAAGTGAAGCTAGGCATTCACTCAGACTTTGATTTCCTTCCAGGAGACCAGATCTATCTATTTTCAGCTAAACTGACTTTATTCACTTGGTATTGTAAATAGGAACTGAAATAATTCTTTCGTTACTTGCTACTTGTCATGCCTTGCATCTAATTACTAGACTATCTTAGACTGTTACTCTTTAGCAGTGATGCTGATCTACTGACCTGGCTCACTGTGCTGTCCTTCCAAAGAGTTGCTCATTTCTTGTGCTTCATGTTCTCTCAAGCTTTCCTTGGGGTCTGTGATGTGAATGAAGAAATTGTGGTGATCTTTTACCACCTTCACTTTTACCAAAGTTGTCCCTGAAAACAATGAAATACAATCATTTGTAAATGGCTTGCTGTTGTGCTTGCTGTTACAGAATGGCGATGCCAACAAGTCAAAACCAGAAATTAGTTAAGGTGGGCCAAATTGCTTAGTAGGAGTAATAAGACAAAATTAAGAATAGATTGAATATCAGGAAAATCTTCCTGATAGTGAAATCTATTAGGATGTGAAATAATCTTCCAAAGGAAGTTGTAGAAGCCCCATTTCTTGGGACATTTAAATCCAGACTGGACAAATCACTGGAGCATGTAATGTAGTGCATTGGTTGCCAATGGGTGGACTAAACAGGACCTAGTTAGTTTCCATTTTGAATTTTCAGATTCTCTTATCTGCCAATTATTAAAAATATGACAGCAAAATATCAACATTATAATACAGAAGTACAGTGCAATCAGAAACTATTCTTCAAGCTGCCTAAGAAATCATTAATTTAATACAGAGATGTGAAAAATAACTTTATTATAACTGAAAACAGTCTTAGAATTTTGATATTAAAAAGCAATGATCTAATCAGTTCTACAAACATAATTCTTAAAACAGTTCTCAAGCAGTAGCCTTTAAACAGTGTCCTTTTTCACAAATATTGTTTTTGATTGCACAGCTACCCCATCAAGAAATAATAAAATGGAATGAAATATAAAGAAAGGATGACTCACCTTTTTCAAATTTTATCTTTTCTGCTTGGATCTGTCCTCCGTCAGTAGGGAAAAGATATTGACTGGTCCCTGAGACTTGAATGAGATCCTCCCCTACACTGTAGCCAAGAAACTGGAAAAAGAAATTTCAGACTGTGTGGGGATTGGAAAGGCAGAAGGCATGATGGAGGAACATGGAAGACAAGCAAGATTGCTCTCTTCTGGTTATATTTTTGTGTTAGATCTGGGCATAGGAAATAGTAGCTTACTTACACTGATACCACATTCAAAAGTCTTGAACAAACTATGGGGCAAATTATTCTCTATTACACCTATGCACAACTCTATTATTATTAATGGGGGTGTCTGGTTACAAGGAAAAGCTGAATTTGACCCTATATGTACATATAAAAATAATTTCTTCACTGATATGCAGTCATCCCTGGGGTCAGAGAACGGTAGATTGGTTGTTCGCTCATCAAGTAACAGGAAGGAAGGAGAAATTTTGGCCAAGTACACTGACAGAAACTATTACTCTCATGAAAAGAGCCATATGATCTTCTTTAAGATCCAGATGAAACAGACAGGACTTTGGTTTTCAAGGTCTTACCCAAAATATCCATGAATAATAAAGGGAATGGAGCTTAATTATCCACAATGTAAGGTGTCATCCCTGCTCAGCACACTGTCTTGCACCATTGTAGCCTCAGTAATTGCTACAGTTCCCAGTACCCAGTCAAATTCCTAGTAAAAGAGGCAGGAAGACAGAGAGTTCTCAGAGGTGCTGTTAGAATCTTTGACTTTGAGGTAGTCTTCATCTGTTTGATTTGCTCTCTACATTGTTTAGCTGTGTGATCGGTCCCAGTGCTGCCAGCCAGCTTTCTAGTCATCTCTTGTGTTCTTGCTGAAGTTGAATGTCTTGCTCGCCTGGGATCAGAGTTTAACCAGAATCTATCTGTGTTCCTCTGGCCAGCAAGAAGCACAACTGATGTAGGACTTCTTCTTAGTGTTGGATACATGTGAGGGATAATTGTATTTCCAGCTTAGCATTTTATGTGGAGGTGAAGGGTTAAATGCTGAGCACCTGTATTTGAACCAGGAGTTTACTTTATGTTCCTGGGAAGAGAGTGAGAAGTTTTGGGATGGGAGAGCTGGGAAACACAACCCTTGGAGATTGTGGAATAGCATTGGAGGATTCTCCAGAGCTGAGACTGGTGACCTGGACTTGAACTGTTTCTATACTGCAAAATGCCTGGGCTTTGACCCACCACCCTTGCAGAGACCAGGAGCCTGAGACCAGAGGGGTTCCTGGCCCAAATCAGACTGACTTCTGTGTGGATGAAAGTGAGACTTGGGTTTAAACCTAAGTCAGAGCCCATGGTTAGTGCACTGTATAGACATACTGTTACCTGGCAGCTTTGTGTTCTTGGGGAACCAGGGTGAAAAACCCCTACTCTCTCTCTGGCTCACCTGAATCCCACCCAGCCTCTGCTTGAACCAGAAACAAAAGCTATGAAAAGGCTGTGGGAGACACACCTAAAACCCTCCCAACAAGGGTGAGAGGATTGAGACAACTCCCCATGCCTCATCTACACAGAAGATGTAAAAAGGGGCATCTCAATTAGCACCTTGAATCGAAAACTGGAGCCTCATTTACATCGAAGATGGAACAAGTATTAGCATGAAGAATGGAGAACCAAGCTTCAAAGCAGGAATCGCAGTGAACTCTGGGATTGGCAAGACAGGGACGTACTGCATTATGGGAGATCTCTGCTCTTGATGTAAATGAACTCATACCTACACCCATCCAGCTCCGCAGTTATCAGACCATTCTAGTATTGATATGCAAAACACTGACTCTGCCTGGTTGCATTGTGAGCTCCCCCAAGGAACATTGACCATAGCTGGGCATGATCAGCTCTTATTGTCCAGCAGAGAGAAAACCACCTTGGGGTACTTCATTGAGACATTGTTTACCCACAAACAAACCTGGTTCTACAAAATACCCCTACCCAAGTTCAAATCTCTCTCTTGCTCTCCTCTTCTGATGCCTGGACTCAAATGCTTTCCTGACTGATCCTGTTGTGGGTTTTGCCTCTCCCTAAAGTGTTCCTGACCCTAAGCTGAACAGCCTGTCTCCTGGGAACTTCTGAGCTGCAAGGAGTGGTGAGATTCCCTCCCCGCCCCATCTTTCCCAATTCTCTCTCTCTCTCTCTCTAATCCAGGTAAAACTTTCTACTTTTGTAATCAAACCTGGGCTAGCCTTCTCCAATACTCCTACTGTAAATGTGTTGTATTGTAAGTGTTAGATTATTTTTCTCTCCTTGTATGGCATCACTATTAGTATTATAAGTTTTATACACTTGGCAATAAACTAACTATTGTAATCAAGCTGGTTGCCAGTTTCTCTCTCTCTAAATGCATTTACTCCTTTGTGTTCTTGTCTTCCCTACCTTGCTATGCAGCAACGCTTCTTTTACCTAAACCAAAGATCCCTGGAATGCCCAAAATCCTATGGGGTTTGCTTATCAAGGGGGTTACTGCTAGAACAATTGTGTTGCAAAGAGGCATATAAAGGGGGCTATCATATAAAGGTAGCTGAAAAGTGCTGCTCTGCCTAGCCTAAGGAGTCCAGAGGCGCATAAGGGTGACAGCTGAAAGTGCTGTTTGACCCAGCCTGATTGAGTCCAGGGGGCACATAAGGGGAACAGCTGAAAAGTGCTGTTTGGACCCAGCCTGCTCATAAGTGTGCTCCATTCTGGTGCGGTGCAACGGGCACACGAGGGTGACAGCTGACAGTGCTGTGCCACCCAGCCTGCTGAGTTCAGGGACGTATAAGGGGTCAGCTGAGAGTGCTGATAGCCCGGTCTGCTCAGACGCACTCAGTTAATCTGGAATGGTTGTGTGTATCTGTGGGGGGTTTATTTGAATCTGAAAACCTTAGGTCCTGCAGGATAGCTCCACTGGGAGGGGACTTGTAGCCATATGAACACACAAGTAACACAAGCAGCACATTAATAGAACCACACCCCCTCTTCCAGGAAGGTAACCCTAATAAATAAGCATACCCCAAAGTGACGGGCAAATCTGGTAACAATACTCTTAAGGTGCTAAGCCATTCCATTCAGAAGCTCAGCCATAAATTGTGAAGAATTAGAACAGTGGTCTCAAACAAATTCAGACTCACATATTATGTCTCTGAAGTACTATTTTGTGGCTCTGCAGTTCCACTATTCAGTTGGTGACATAAACAGAACTGTCACCCTCCAAGAAGTGAGGGGTCAAACTCTGCAGACATAAGCAGTGCACAGGGGTTTTAAACTGTCTGGAATTAACTGTGGAGAATTCCCAATTTGCAAGACAGCTCTCTGCCAGTGTAAGGAACAGGAGGACATGTGTAAGGAATTCTGAGGACAGGTCAGAGTTAAGAAAGGTAGGAAAACTCCTCTATGCTCTATCTTCCACTGAGGACTAACAGCTGTCAGTTAGGGATACAGCCCAAACTTGAGCCAGGTCCAGGCAGCCCTGAATCAGGGAGCTGCAAAGGGGTCTCTGGGGTCCCTTCTCACCACTTTGTCACATCAAGGCCTAGATCTTTAAAGGGATATCCTTCCACAGCACATATGACTTGTTGGCACAAAAATCTAATGAACTTGTACTCATCTTCATTTCACATGTACAGAAAAATCCAAGATAAAAAAAGAACAGTTCAGTTGTAAAAAGATCAGATGTCTAAACAGCACAAAGAACTCTGTCAGAAAATGGTCAGCTGCTTAAATGATGGAGTTAAACAAGACTCCACTAAGGTTAACGTGTCCATGACTCCAGTTTCACACTTGGACGATAGCTCTAATGGAGTCTGGACAGTTTAAACAGCTAATCCTTTTCTAATATGATTCTGTAATGTGACTTCTCACCTCATAAACTTTTTCAGAAGGTAGAGCTGGGGTACCATGCTCCTCAGGTTCAGGGGTTTTTGCTGGCTCATCTTTAGACTTCTCCTTGGAAGATTTTGTTTTGGACCCCTTGCTATCTTCAGGTACTGGAATCTCCTTGCTCTGTCCTTTCTTCTTACCACCTGACTTGTCTTTCTTCTCTGCTTTCTTTTCTTCCCTTAGCCGTTCTTCCTCTAATAGTCGATCATGCTCTTCCTTCCAAGCCTATTACAAAAAGTTAAGAATTCAAGTAATTACAGTCCTGTTTTTATCACAAGATGTTTACTGTCCTAATAAAAGTTCTCCATATGCAACTATAATTCAGCCTCCTAAAATGGCTACGCATTTTGACATGGTAAAATTCTGAAAAACACCTAAGTAACTTGAAAGTCAACGGGATTATTCCGAATATTTAGCATTTTTATAGAATGTCATATGTTCAAAGCAAAGCTCTCAAACTCAACTGCAGTTGTTAGTGCTCATAACTTCTGCAAATTAGGCATCAAGTAGTTCAAGATAGGCACCCAGAAAATGAGTTAATTACTTAAGGTTTGTACTTCATATGACATTGCACTGCTGGTTATCTTGCAGATGGTACATTACTTCAGGGAACTCAAAAGCATGTTGAAGAAAAAGAATGTCCAAGCGATCTTGTCTGAGATCCTTTGTGTCTCATGAGAAAAGGAAGACAGATAGCAGAAGATTCTGGAAGTGAAATGCTGGCTAGGTAAGTTGTGGAGGGTTTTGGTTTTGTGGAATATTGGTCAGCCTTCCGTGGGAAGAGGGACCTGTATATTTTGACCTGTATATAGTCTCCACTTCAGTAGAAGAGGGACCAATCTCCTCGCACGACATGCTGGTTAGAGTAGTCAGGAGAGCATTAAACTAACAACAAAAGGGGAAGGTAAAAAGAGGGAACATATGAGTATTCAGTTAGCACAAAATCAGGATGTTGAGAACAAAATTAATCAGGGAACTGAAGAGAAGAAATTCTTTAATTACCTATATGTCAATGCTAGAAGTCTGGGTCGCAAATAAGAGGAATCGGAATTTCCCATTTATGGGCATAAATTTGATCTAGTTTGAATTAATGAAACCTGTTGGGATTTTTCCCAAGATTGAAATGTTAAAATCAATGGTTATAACCTATTTAAGAAGGATCAAATGTGGAAAAGGGGATGGGGAGCAGCACTGTGTCGAAAATAGAGTCCGAGTCACTGATAACTCAGAAGAAAATTATCTTGAATGCTTGTAGATCAACATCCTAACATATAAAGCACAAGATGAGATATTACTTGTTGTCTGCTATAGACCACCAAATCACACTAGGGAACAGGAAGACTTTAGCAAAGCTTTTGATACAGTCTCCCACAGTATTCTTATCAGCAAGTTAAAGAAGTATGGGTTGGATGAATGGACTACAAGGTGGATAGAAAGTTGGCTAGATCATAGGGTTCAATGGGTAGTGATCAACAGCTTGATGTCTAGTTCGTAGCTGGTAACAAAGAGAGTGCCCTAGGGGTTGGTGCTGGAGCTGGTTTTATTTAACATCTTCATTAACGATCTGGAGTATGGAGTGGATTGCACCCTTACCATGTTTGCAGATGACATTAAGCTGGAGGGGAGTGACAGTTACCCTGGAGGGTAGGGATAGGATACAGAGTGACCTAGACAAATTGAAGGATTGGGCCAAAAGAAATCTGATGAGGTTCAACAAGGACAAGTGCAGAGTCCTGCACTTAGGACAGAAGAATTCCATGCACTGCTACAGACTGGGGACTGACTAGCTAGGCAGCAGTTCTGCAGAAAAAGACCCGTGGGTTACAGTGGACAAGAAGCTGGATATGAGTCAACAGTGTGCCCCTATTGCCAAGAAAGCTAAAGGCACATTGCACTGCATTAGTAGGAGCATTGCCAGCAGATCGAGGGAAGTGATTATTCTCCTCTATTCGTCACTGGTGAGGCCACATTTGGAGTATTGTGTCCGGTTTTGGGCCCCCCTCTACAGAAAGGATATGGACAAATTGGAAGGAGTCCAGCGGAGGGCAACAAAAATTATTAGGAAGGTGGAGAACATGACATGAGAAGAGGCTGAGGGAACTAGGATTGTTTAGTCTGCAGAAGAGAAGAATGAGGGGGTATTTGATAGCAGCCTTTAACTACCTGAAAGGGGGTTCCCAGGAGGATGGAGCTAGGCTGTTCTCAGTGGTAGTAAATGATAGAACTAGGAGCAATGGTTTCAAGTTGCAGTGGGGGAGGTTTAGGTTGAATATTAGGAAAGGTTTTTCACTAGGAGGGTAGTGAAGCTCTGGAATGGGTTACCTGGGGAGGTGGTGGAATCTCCATCCTTTTAAAGGTTTTTAGGGTGCAGATTGACAAAGCCCTGGCTGGGATGATTTAGCTGGGGTTGGTCTTGCTTTGAGCAGGGGATTGGACTAGATGACCTCCTCCTGAGGTCCCTTACAACATAGTTTCTCAACCTGTGGTACGCGTACCCCTGGGGGTATGTGAGACACAGGCAGGGGGTACCTGGGAAAAACAAAGTGAAGAGGAGGTGGGTGGCAGCTGCTGACTTCTGGGGAAGCCAGGCAGCAGCAGCCCACTTCCCACCCGGTCCCAGCTGGGAGGCGTGTGGCAGCCCCTGGCTTCTGGGGAAGGCGGGTGGCAGCCCCTGCTTTCCTCCCAGTCATAGCTCCCAGCCAGGACAATTTCATAACTTAAAAAGCATTGCATTTAACACGGGAGAATTCTATATTAGACCTTGTCTTAACACATAAAGAGGAACTGAGCACAGAATTAAAAATTAATGGTAATTGAGGTACAAGTTTTCATGACTTGATCACATTTACAATGTGCAAACAGAATAAAGTCCAGACCAATCAAATATATATTTAGTGCTTTAATACGGCCAATTTCACAAAGCTGAAAACAATTATGAGCCAAATGAGCTGGGAGGAAGATTTTAATCAGAAAAATGTGAGTGATAAATGGGAACTGTTTAAGAACACTTTACTAAATGCCCAAAAAGCCACAATCGAGAAAGATGGATGTACTGGTTAAAAATGGTTTAGAGGGGAAACGAAGGCAGGTGTAAAAAAATTAAAAAATAACATAAATGAAAAAAGGGGAAGTTGATAGTAATGAATATAAATCAGAACCAAGGAATTGTAGAAAATTGAGAAGGGAAGCAAAGGAACATAAGAAATCCATGGCTTGTAGAGATAAGAACTATAAAAAGGAGTTTGTTAAGTACTTTAGGAACAAAAAAAATCCTAAAAATGGTATTGGTCCATTACTAGATAGGTAAATTATCACCAAGAATGCAAAAAAAGCAGAACTGTTCAATAAATATTTCTGTTTTGTATTAGGGAAAAAAAACCAGTGATGTAGTCGTATCATGTGATTACACTATTTTCATTCCACCAGCATCTTTGGAGGATATCAAACAGCAATTACCAAATTAAGATAAAATTTTAAATCAGCAGCTCCAGATAACTTACATCCAAGAGTTTAAAAGACTTTGCTGAGGAGATTGTTGGACCATTAATGTTGATTTTCAAGAAGTCTTGGAACTTCAGGGAAGTTCCAGAAGACTGGAAGAAAGCCAATGTTGTGCCAGTACTTAAAAAGGATGACCAGGGTAATAATAGGACTCCCAGTCTGACATTGATCTCAGGCAAGATGATGGAATGGTTTATGCTGGACTTGATTAACAAAGAATTAAAGGAGAATAATACATTTAATACAAATCAACACAGGTTGACATCTTGTTTTGATTAGATTTCAAGTTTGGTTGATAAAGGTAAATGTGTTGCTGTAATATACTTAGACTTCTGTAAGGCATTTGATTGATTGATTTCATTTTGATTAAAAAAACTAGAAAGATACAAAATTTACATGGCACACATTAGATGGATTAAAAGCTGGCTAACTAATAGGTCTCAAAATGTAATTGTAAATCAGGAATCATCAACAAACAGGTGTGTTTCGAGTGGGGTTCTGCAGGGATCGATCCTTGGCCCTATGCTATTTAACATTGTTATTTGTGACCTGAAAGAAAACGTAAGATCATCAATAATAAAGATAGCAAATAGCACAAAATTGCAGGAGTGGTAGATAATGAAGAGTATAGGTCACTAATACAGAGCAACATATATCACTTAGTAAACTGGGCATGAGCAAACAATATGTATTTTAATTGGCTGAATGTAAATGTATACATTTAAGAACAAAGAATGTAGGCCATATCTTGAGAAGTAGTGACTCTGAAAAAGATTTGAGGGTCATGATGGATACTTAGCTGAATATAAGCTCCCAATGTGACACTGTGGCCAAATAGGCTACTGCAAACCTTAGATGCATAAACAGGGGAATCTCGAGTCGGAGTAGAGAAGTTATTTTGCCTCTATGTTTGACACTGGTGTGACCACTGCTGGAATACTGTGTCCTATTCAGGTGCTCATAATTCAAGAAGGATGTTGATAAACTGGAGAGGAACCCCCCAAAGAAGAGCCACAAAAATAAATGAAGGGTTAGAAAACATGCTTTATACTGATAGACTCAAAGAGCTCAATCTATTTAGCTTCACAAAGAGAAGGTTAAAGGGTGACTGGATTACAGTCTATAGGTATCTACATGGGGAAAAAATATTTAACAATTGACTTTTCAGCCTAGTAGAGAAAGGTATAACATGATCCAATGGCTGAAAGTTGAAGCTATACCAATTCAGACTCAAAAGAGACAACATTTAACAGTCAGAGTAATTAACCATTGGCATTGACTATTTTTAAATCAAGATTTTATGTTTTTCCAAAATATATGCTCTATGAATTATTCTGGGGGAAGTTCTATGGCTGTGTTATACAGGAGGTGAGACTAGATGATTACAGTGATCCCTTTTGGTCGTGGAATCTGTGAATATACATACTCCAATATCTATTTGAAAAATACAAAGCACTAGGTAACTGATAAATTATTAATAATAATAATAATAATAATAATAGTTATATGCTGTAGAGAATATTTCAGCATTATCCCTTAGGGCAGGGGTCTCAAACTCGCGGCCCGCGGGCCAACTGCGGCCCGCGGGCTTGTGTTATCTGGCCCGCAGTCCGAATCCGGGCCGCAGGCTTGTGCTGTCAGTGTTTTCTGAGCGGAGCTCAGGCAAGTTGTGGGACATCTTGCGTGAGCTCTTAAAAAGGAAATGGCCGTGTTAAAAAGGAAATGGCCGCCGAATGTGACCCCACAGGGAGATTTAACGGCGGAGAGTGGAGTGTGCAAGTCCCTGTGAGAGCCTCTCTCTCCTACTGTGCCGCCGAATTTTACCCTGCGGGGAGATTTTTCGGCAGAGAGTAGAGCATGAAAGGTAGAGTAGAGTAGTGTGTGTTATGCGTGGCCCCCTGAACTCAATGTAAATGTGGCCCACCACAGCAATTGAGTTTGACACCCCTGCCTTAGGGGAAGGGCTAGATGTGGCATAGGACTATTGTGATGAATGCACCGTAAATAAGGCCCTGTGAAAATTGCAGGGTTTTTTAAATTGGCAGCAGCATCATGGGTACATGTTTAAATTTCATGGGATATGCATGGCTGCTAAGTCTCCCCATCACCTTGAACTGCTACGATTTTTCCAAGAGCAGGGAGGCAGAAGTAGGCATCCCTATTTCCACCACCCCACTGAGGCCTCAGCTGCTCGGGGTGAGGAATGTTAGTTAGCTGGTCCCACCCCAGAGGAGGGTAGGGTGGGGATGGGCTGGCTATCCTGGAGAGTAGGCGGGACAATGGGATAGGGCCAGGGTGTCTCACTGCATGGCACCAACAATCTGGCACAGCCTGGCCAGAGGCAGGGATTAGGGCTCGCCTCACTCCTTGCTCAGCCCCGGCTGCCACTTTTTATTTGGCCAGTGGGAAAAGGGGGGCACAACCTGTGGTGATTAGGAGCCCCAGGCTGGATCCCCACAGCGGCCGCTGGCAAATTCAAAAGAGCCATCACAGCACTGGCTGGCAAGGAGCTGAGATTGGGATCTGCCATTTGGAGTATGAGCAGGAGTGTGTGTGTGTGGGGACACCTCTGTTCTGGTGGGGGGAGATCAAAGGGTGAAGGGGCCCTGCTCTGGAAGGAGGATTTGGGAGAGACCAGATTCCATGGCTCAGAGCATGAGCAGGTGTTTGTGGTGGAGTGTATCCCATCCCCCCAACCAGGATAGGCCCCCTCACACACTGTAATCTTCTTGCTAGGGCAAGGCCCTGTCACACACTCTGATGCTCCCTGCCAGTCAGGCCAGGCCCCCCTCAGACATTCCCATCCCCCAAATGGGGAAGGACTATTGGATTTTTGTTTTTCTTGTCTCACCTTGAGGGAGCCTTCTCTGATAAAAGGATTTTTTTCTGGAAGTTCCGGTGTGACCTCTGCTTTACTGTCAGGTCTTGATGAACTGCCTTTGGGAAATGAGAGGGGAATAATAAACACGTTGCCAAAATAAAATAAAATAAGGCTGGCTCTGTGCAAGTGCCAGGATGGAGTCCCTGTATACATTTTTTTTCTCTGGCCAGAAGGTTAGAAGGGCAGATACAAATATTAAATAATAATAACTGTGAAAAACCAGTGTATTACAATTCAATGTCAAAACCCTATGTTAACTTAAAGTTAAGGTTATTTGGAGGTATGTTGTTCCCTTGCAGAACAGTGAGTTGTAAAAAACTCACATTTTTGAGGGTTGGGAATCAGTTTTCTTGGATAAAAATGGAAAGATACCAACTTTTTGTTTTAAGAGATCCAGCTTTTTTGCTAGTGGAGGCAAAAGGCTTATCTTCAGGAGGTCTCTCTGCCATGGCTTTAGCTAGTTTAAGGGCCTCCAGTTCCTTAGCCATTTTTTCTTCCTGGTATTTGATTTCTTCCTTTGTGACCCAGTCTTCAATTGAGTTGGCCACCAGTTCCAGATAATTTCTGAAAAGAACCATATTCCTTCTATTACCAATGAAAATACTATATTAATATGGTGCTGGCTCAAACAAGATCATCTTCATTCTACCTTTCACTAGAGACAGTCTTGGTTCTTCAGTTGCTATTTGAAAACTATCATAATCTTTAAGAGTAGGGTACAGTTTACTAAGGTTATTTTTTTCAGTATGGGAATTTTTATCTTTGTCTTATTGATCTTTGCTCACTACATTTTATGTTTAACATTTTAGTTCTCTTTTCTGCAAAAGCATCATTTGCCAAACAAAAACCAGCTAGTCATAAATAATTATTGAGTCATTCAGCTGTAACAAGAATCAGTAAGAGGAGTCAGAATCTTGAATCTGCCCTTTCACTAGTTTACAACCAGTGTAATTCCATTGATTTCCTATACTGGCCCTTACCATTTATGTTCACTTAACCACCTTCTGCATATCTGAAGCACCAAATTCTAATCAAACTTATACAGACACATAAAAGATGGAATAGACACTCTAAATTGCTGTAAGATAAGTGGAAAATTTAAACAGCACAACTCATCTGAGGATGGAAGCAGAATCTTGCAGACTTGTGGGGTCATGTAAGGTAGGTTTGAAATAAGATCATTCATTACATAAAACCTCTCAATGAAGATATCCAATCTTGTCCCTATACATTCTATCAATTTAGTAAGGATTTTTCCCATTGGAGAAAGTCATATTTAACCAACAGAGCCTGATAATTGGCAATCTAGATCTACAGACTAGCTGAAGACTATACTTTCCTCCCTAGAAGATCCAGCTTTTTTGGCTCTTTATCCCTGGGTGTAGATTTAGAAGGACAAGGCTGCTTAGATTTTTCATGAACTAAAGATCGAGATATGTGATTGGTAAAAAAAATACTCAAATCCTGTAGAAGGAAATTGATTATTTCCAATCTGCTCTTTTTGATGTGGCAGAAATGGATGCAGGGTTTGCCACAAATCCTTGACTGGCTCAAGGATACCCTCATTTATAGGCATGGACACAGGACCCTAAGAGACCAGATATAGAATATCACATAACTTGTGTGACCTTTCTTGCATGACCTCTAGAGATATCTCCAGAGTATCCATCATTCTTTTAATAAGGCCCTAAAAGCCTTAAAGTCACCAACTATGGAAGAAATAGATGGTGTCGCAGCTTTATCCAGTGATGAAGAAAAAATATCCGAAGGCATAGGTTGATCCCCATACTCTTGCACAAGATCTTATTTGTCAGTATGAGGTTCTTCAAATTCTTGGTTTGAGGACTGCACTATCTTAGATAACTCTTTAGGAGGTGACTTATTTCTATATCTAGATCTAGATGAATAAGGAGCAGAAAAATGAGGCTGAGGATTACATGTAAACTATAAAGCCAAGATTGCATCCCTTAAGGAAAAGGCACATGATGCCACAATGGTGGAAACCATTATGCATGTGATCACTCAAAAGCACGTGACCTGTGATGAAGAGGACTCCTTCCAATATCTCTTATGAAAGCGACTCCATTAGAGTAGGGAGAAAATCTAAGAGAAGGGCTTCAACTGTCATGAGAAGATGAAGATGCAGATGAGGAGAACTCTTAGATGTGGTAAAGATCTCTGAGGGACTACAAAAGGCTGCAGTGATCCTTATCCCAGTCTCTGAAATATCAATACTGGAACTGTAGGGATGGTTCCAGAGAGATTTTCACTACTGATGCCTTTGGTTCTGGTACTGGAAGGGATTTGGATACCATAGACGGTGGAGAAATGTACAGAGGATATTCTGGTTCTACAGGTATTGAAAAGGTAGCCTGAGTTGAAGTAAGAAGTGGTACAAAGGAAGATGGTATAGTATGGATGTCTCAGTAGATGTAATCTTCCTATCAAGACACTGTACTGAAGATCCTGTGGCAGATGGTACTAGTGCCGTCAGTACTGAGGTAGAGGCATCTGTCACATAGAATTGAGAATGTGATATTGAAGCAGAAGAACAGAATTCCACAATCCCTGAAGATTTATGGACAATCAGATTTTGAAGGCGCAGGTTTGGAGAAATCAGAAGAATAATGAGCATGAGATCTCTTCTTGGGTGGTACAGGGGACAGTGACTGGTACCAAGTGCTATCTGAAGATCTCTGCTCCTTCCTATCATTGGCTGCAAGATGCACTGACTGATCTGAAGAGAGCGGAAGAGAAGGTACAGTATGTTTCTGAGAAGCACAAGATCTCTTAGACACAGAAGACCTCTTAGCTCCTGGCAGAGTATCTCTGGTAGCTGAAACACTGATAGAAACTGGCTTTGAAGGAGCAGCAGCAGACTGGCTTTGAAGAGGGAACTCACAGTTAGACACATTTCACTGATCTTTCCAATAAAAAACATATGTGATGGCATCACAAGCTTTCTGTATGCACTTAGAGAAAGATTTTCAAATTGAATATTTGCTAGGGATCTGTGATTCCATTTGACAAAACAGGCATTTTATCAGTCCATTGTTTGCAGGCATAGCTGTCTTGCAGCCAGGACAGATTTTAAAGCCTGGAGACTACCATCTCAGCCACCAAATCTATGACTCAATACCAAGGGGAAACTCAAAACAAATAAAAAGTCTCTCTCTTTTTTTGTGTGTTATCAATGGTCTTGCATGAAACTTACTAGTTATGAAGAATTACAACAACAAAAAAGATCAAACTCATTACTAAACCTAATGTAACAGACTATGGGGAACCAGATGGACACTATAACTCTCCAACCTGCTGCCATGAGTAGTAAGAAAGAAATAAGTAGGGGCTGCTACAGCCTTTATGCTTCAGGAGAGGGAGCCTGAAGTGTGTAGGTTGCATATGCAGCATTAACAGACACTGCTGGCTAAAAGATTCTGAACTCATCCACATGTGGTGCACACACCTACAGTAGGATCTGTGTGGCAGAAATGTTTGAAGAACACTCATTCCATTGGACAATTTGTTCATGATTAACACAGAGTAAGTTTTACTTGGTATAAAATAACAATACAACTTGCACAAACATTTTGTAATGATAAAAAACCAAAAATTTTAACTGCTGAGATAAAAAATTGGAACATTCCAAAAGATGCTTCTAGTATACTGAGATATCATTTGAAAAACAGAGACTTTTCTTGAAAAAAAACAGGACAAATGGACATGTTTTATTTTATTTCAATAGCTGCTGCTGCTTCTTTTTCTGCTTGTTTCCTTAAAGAAATACATATTGTGTGGGGACAGAAAATTCACTCTCTTTCTGTATGAGCACTGAGTACCTCCTGTCCCCCTTACAGTATGCTTATCCTTACAAGACTCCACAAACCCTTGCAAATCATGCCACAGAGAATCTCACATTTTTCACTGACTACTCCATTGTTTGGATTATCCCTAAGCCACAGCACCAAAATCAGGTGTTGAGGAAACTGATAAGGACAAAGGACAAAACAGACCCTTTGTTTGTGTTCTCTATAATGTGGTGTTCCAAGCAGAAATTGTTTAAGGTATCGTGAAATTACTTCTCTAAACCTTGTCCTGTTGTGACACTTGGGTACTTGAAGGAACTGGTTATTACAGTTTAATTAGACTTAGTTGGCTCTTATCTCCCTCAACATAGTGCCCCCAATTTTCCTGTTGTGGAGACCAGTATATAACTCTGTTACAGTATTTGTATTCTTATGACTTGTGATTTGTAATCATAAAAATTCTAAGGGGTAGCCCTATTCACTCAAACTTTTTATCTCAGTAGATTTTAGATATAGTGCTACTACTCTGCCCCCAATTGCTGCCCCCTAATGACCTAGTAAAATCTTCTTAAACAGTTTATTGCCAGGTATTACAGTTAACCCACTGATTTTCATGCCACCATATTTCAAAAGTGCTTGTTACATAAAGGTCCTTTTCCAATGCCAGGCTTTCAGCTAAAATGTCTGTCTGAAGATAATATCTGAAAATAATGTATTACCTGAATCCAACATCAGAGTGCAGTGCCATATCCCAGGATTCTTTACACTGACGGTGTTGGTTCATTGGATTGTGAAGGACTATAAGCAGAGAGTTATCTTGGGTGTGGTAATAGGAATCAATACACCTATAGTGTTCGGTTGCATTGTGTAAAACCTGAAAATGAAAAGAAATCAATACTAAGACTCATTCTCCATACAGACAAATTGCATCCCCAACTCCTACAAGAGGGCTTGACTGTACCTTGCAGGGATGGCCCATAGTAAGGAATGGTACAGAGCCTCCTTACACCAGAAGCACCAAAAGGCATTTTGACTCCAGCAGACAGAAGGTCTCTCTAGAATCCGCAGGCATGTAGAAGTTGTATTCCCATAACTACATGCATTTAAGAAGTACCACTTGCTACACCCATGTAGCAAGTCAACTCCACTTGCAAGTTCATAGGAGCCATAACTTGATCTTTTCCGCCCCCCTCTCCCCTCCCCCCAATTCTCTTTGGGATGCAACTTGAATGCTGGAGCTGTACAGAAAGAAGTATCATTCCCTTGCCTACATATATGCAGAAAGAAAATAAATGGACTTCTTTTATGGCTATATCACATTACAAATTCATATTATTACGCTATCACCCCAGGTGTCCTTCAGATTTACTGGTTTCCAGGTTTTTCAATCCCATTCTCTGTTGTGCATCCTTTTCCAATGCATGTACTGGCTCTAGGCTGAATCTAATTTTATATAATTTTATATTCTATCATTTCTGCAGAATACTGGAGCTGAAATGGAACTGAAATTCATTTAAATATATAATGAATTATTGGGTTTAATTTATTCTATGAATAAATTCTAGTTAATCAAATATTCAGTTTACAAAAGAAAACTTAATTAACAGCAATATGCAAATAGATATGTAAAAATGTGGCATAGACGATATTGCTTTCTATATATAAAATGAAATGGTATATGCCAATTTTAATGAAGAAATTTAATTACTACAGCTGATCTGAAAAAGAAAAAGCTTTTTCCAGATTTTGTTTCTATTTTGAGTTGAAATTGTTTTCATTGACTTTTTATAACCATCTCTATTAGTTACTACCAGTGGTAAAGATCTTAAGGCCCACTGCATTAGTAGGAATTTCCCATGTACTGTAATTTAGGATCATATTCTACCTGGCCTTTACACATGTGGTCAGTGTGGTTGGAAGTGTAGAAAAAGTTAATCAAAACCGCAGTCTCTGTAACTCAACGGAGCACAGGGTCTGCTCCATCTCTATTTCCCATGGAGTTCATGGCAGAATGCCTCCTGATGCCCCCCGGGGTAATACAACTCTGGGATATTCCTAGCAGGCACAGTCCTAGTGTACAGTGAGGAAAGAACAGACCACAATGCATTTGTAGTACTGCATTCTGACTCATCTTTCACAGTTCTTGTTTTTTCTTTCCTTCAAAATAAATATCACTCATTACTCTATTTCTGCGCCTGGAACTCCCATTGATATCCAGGGGAGTATTGCACATGGAGAACTTGTAGAACTGGACCCTTTGTTCCAGCTGACAGTCATGAAGACTAAAGTCTTCTGTTTCTTCATAAAATGGATGCAGGGAAGCTTTCTTAAACCTTTCAGCCATTGTCCTACATTCTTGCCATGGAAGACCCAGCCCTAGGGATAAGAAGCAAGTCCCGTTCTGTCACATGTTCAGTCTGGGGCTCCAACATCAAAAAGGACAATTGCCATTCCATTTTTTGAGTCATGAACAAAACTAAGAAACAGATTAAAATGACAAACTCATTTCATAGAAGCCATCAAAAAGCAGTTGAAGAATAATGGCTTTTGGTAACCATTTATCAGGGCCAAATCTGAATCAGTAACCTATCAATAAAATGCTCCGTATCCTGTTGTTAGTCCTCTATGCACCAGATCTCAAAACTATTGTGCCTATGAGAATCACAGCTCATAAATACCTGAAGAAGAAGATGTGGCTCATAATGTTCAGCAAAACTCCAGTCTGTCAAATGCCGCTGTTGAGTCTTTTGTATTTCCGCTAAATCTGTCTCTGGGCCATACCTCTCTGGTTTAACCTCAAAGTACATCAAAACAACAACTAAATCAATATTTTAATAAGATGAATGTAATCCTATTGATTTAACTACGGTGAGGAACATGAGGTAGAACAGAATATAGATTAGACAGTACTCAGTGCAGCATCATAGTTAACTGCATAAAGCTGCACATGTGAAAATCTCTGTGGCAATGTTAATAAGAAAATTGCCAAAAAGTTTTTGCCTTTGACTTCATGGTCAGTATAATCTAAATATTTCTATTGTTAGGTTATATGCATCTGAATGTTGTAAGCAATTACAGACAGGTTTTCTGAAGTCACTGTAACATGGCTTTACTTATCTAGGGCTATATGGCAGACAGGTGTTTGTGAAGAGGCCAAGCCAAACAGTCCTATTAGTGGGACTACAGTTTGGCAATCTCTCTTAAGATCTTATGCTAAAATTAATCTCTTGAACTCAATAAGTAGCACAACATTGCCAGGGGAAGGCCCCCTCCTTCTTGGATAGTGCAGAATTGCAAGAGGCTAATTTTACAGTACTTTAAAGCTATTGGACTTTATGGTATTATTCCAAAACATAATAAAATTAACACCCACATGGAGATTCACCAGGAGGAGGAATTCACTTTGTATAGTCCTTAATGTTCCTCCAAATCACGATAGAACATAATTTATTCTATTCACTAAGCTAACTGCCTCTGATGTGAAGAAACTAATTTCTTACTTTGTTTACAAGAGGATCAGCCAGACCGTCTCCTCCACCTTTGTCATTCTTTTCTATATGCACTGGAAATTGAACACAAAAGAAACATACCAGAGTTCAAGGTATTTTCAGAATTTGTTATTCTGTTATTTACTTTATTCCTCTTTGTTATTCACATTTTGTGGGCACACTCTATCTCACCCACCAAAAAGCTATGTACATCTCTTCAAGCTTTTGCTTTCTCACTATGGACAGGCCCTTGCTTCAATGATGATAAAGCATCCAATCATATTCTTGACCCTACAGAAGATCATAAGAACATAGGACTTTCCACTGATTCAAAGTCCAGAATCCCACCACCAGAAGAGATTACTACCTGATTCTTTAGACAAAGAAGAAAAATACCTATACTGTACTTTACCAATTGCGTAATGCTATAAAGGAAGAGAATTAATGACTTCCCAACCCTGTGGTACTTAGTTTGCATCCAGAAGCATGAGGTTTGATTAGCCTTATTTCAGCAAATACACGATAAGCAAAATTATTATTCTAGTATGATAATAAAATTATCCAAACCTTGAAAACAATTTTTAGTGAAATGAATGGTTTTGAAAGGTGCCAGATTGGCAGTTCTGTAGATATGACATCCTCTATTTGTACACAGAACAGGTAAAGCACAGGTAGAAGTGGAAGCTTCTCCACCCTGCTCTCCCAGTGTGCTCAGCCTCACCTCTAGAAGTGAGAGAGTATTCAGCTTCATTGGCCCATTTGTTGCTCACCTTCTCTGATGAGATGGCTAGCAAAAGGGCCAGTTAGTGACAATTGTGATGGTTGTTTCATGATTTGACACTTGTTCACTAAAGACTTGACTCAAGCTACCATATTCATTTTATATAGGCCACGAAGTAACAATCAGATGGCATCACCTTTTTGGACATTACAAGAAGCAACTAGAAATTGAAGGTTCCATAACTATGTTGTCATCAGATCAGAGAAAGAGAAGTTATTTACCTGTACAGTAAATGGAGTTATTTGAAATGTGTTGTCTATACGTATATTCCTCTCCTGATAGTGTGCATGCACATGTGCATGATTTTTTGGTAAATAGCTTCTGTTGGGGCTTGGCATGTGCCCTTATGTCCTTGTGCTCCACACCAAGGGCATAAAGAATGAGAGTGGCCCAACTGCCTCTCAGTTGCTTCTCTATCCCAGAATTCAAATGTCATAGGACTAGTGCAAGGTAAAATTTTTCAGACAAAACATTTTCCCTCAAAAAATCCCTGAAGATACTGTGTATGAACAAGTCCTTGACATCCCATCTATGGTTGCACGAAAAATGTCTGCTTAGCTTGTCTGTCAAGATAGTCTACAGAGCTGGGAAATGAAGCACAGTAAGGGATATCTGATGACAGACACATCAGTTCCAGTTGAACTGCCTCCTGACACAACAAAGATGCTTTTGCCCCTCCCTGCCTGTTTATCTAGAACATAGCAGTCCTATTATCCATTATGATTTGCATTTGATTGCCTTTGAATACATGGAAGGAACAAGAGCAGGCCCTGTGAACTGCTTTGAGTTGCAATACATATATATGCAGTTTGCCTTTGTCTGGAGTCCAAAGGCCTTGCACACTGAAAGTGCAGGTTGAGATGCTCTAGCTAAGGAAGATTTCCCCCAAAGGTGATACAAAAGCATGATGTTATGGTCTATATGGACCACAGAGATTCTAAAAGGGCCACACTGGGATATTGTGCAGAGTAAAGGCCATGTGGTGGGGTACCAATAGTTTCTGAATTATGTGGATTGGGATGAATCCCTAGACTCTTTCTGATCATCATGGTCACAATAAGTTGATCTAGAGTCTAGGGGAACTCCTTTGTGATTCAGATGAGAATGAAAAAGAGCACTCCACATCTAAAGGTGGGGAAGGTTGAAGAAGTTGGAATATTAAGCTCCGTGAAAAGTCTATGTGCAATCAAACCTGGAGAAAACCCAGAAGATACTGCAAGACCTAGTACCCACAATATGATGTTCACTGCTGTAGGCAAGAGGGGATATTTAGCTTCCTACAAAACCTTTAAGTCTCCTGCTACTGTATATTTCATCATTACCAAACAGCACCACAAACATCAAAGCCATAGCAGAGAATAAAGATGTTGAGGGTACCAACGTGCAAGGCACAAATTTACTTGGTAACAAAGAAGTTATGAAACTTTTGCCAGCAGTGGAGTGATCAGCATGGAAACCACCAGTACCAATGATAGCAGAATCACTGTAGCAAGAGTGAAATAATTGGTACCAAAGTATGAGTCAATTTAGTATGTTCATGCGATACTGAAGTTTTGATATAGAGATCCCTCAGAGATCCTATGGTAGCCATATCAGGCCATAGAATTGCCTCAGAACAGAAATGGTGTGGGGAATTTAATGGTGGTTTTCCTAGAAGCAGTGCTCCTTTTTCTCCAAGACCGTTTTGTCCACCCTACAAGAGACGAAAGCTGTAGCTATGGTTAATGGAATCCTGCAGCTGACTGGAGCATTTCTGGAAAAAGAAAGTTGTCCATGGGGGTCAGAAGGATGAAGATCTGATTCTGGAATGGTCAAACAAACATCTGCAAGTGTGCCTTTCTGGCTTTTGGAGACCTTTTTGAGAAGGACTTGCAGATGATACATTTGCTGAGAATATGGGACTCCCCTAAACAAAAGAGGCATCTTGCATGCCCATTGTTTACAGGTATTGTATTATTGCAAGGGGGCAATATTTATATCCTGAAAATTTGGGATTATACATCTTTAAGTCCCAGTACCAGGAAAAAAAAAAGCCAGTTAGAATCGTCACTGTGTTAACCCTATCAAATTAGGTCTGCTCTACAAATCCTGTCTTTCCGAAGTACTCTGTTCAATGTTATATCCTCTATTACACCACATGCTAACATGTCTTTTTTATGATATCCCACCACTTCTTATTGGGTTTGCCTCTCTGTCTTTTTCCTTTAATCTTGGTCTGTTGTACTCTTACCCAAATAGCTGTCAGGACTGTGCTTTATGTGGCAAACCATCTAAGTCTTCACTCCCTCATTTTTTCATTTATGGGTGTTACTTTGAGCATGTCTCTAACATATACTTTCTTCACATGGTCTGTCTTGCTCACACCACTCATCAATCTCAACATTCGCATTTCTGTGGAACAGATTATCTGCCCAATACTAAACTAACACCTTGTTGCCCACTTTGTTGCCATATATTGGCGATTGGATGGACCATCATTTTATAGACTTTCCCTTTTAATCTTACTGGTATCCTCTTGTCACATCCTACACATCTTATCTGTCTCCATTTGAGTCAGGCATTTATTATTCTAACTCTAAACTTCACAATCAGAGTGAAACAAGCAAACAAATGGTTACCTCCCAACTCCCTCCTTCCCATCACATATTTCTGAATATCTATTCCAGAGACAGTTGTCCTTCCTGCCATGTTATGACCATCAAGGGATGCCTATTTCACCTTATCACTGGCCATGTCCTTATATAATATATTTACTAATATACACCTGATATAATATATCTTACTAATATACTTAGTTTCTGTCTGGAGAGAAAATCCACACAAGAGCAGACTTGACTTTATATTTTTGCATGAAAGACAGATAGTTCCCAGTGCAGACTGGTAAATCCTTCATCTACAGGATCTAGGCATTGCAAATCAATCTGTAGCATGGTTTTAGACAGTCTTGTCACTGGCCATAGATACCCCCATCGTCATTTCCTAATGGATCTATTATTTTGTGGAATACTCTTCCAAAAGAAGTGGGAGGAGGTCCCTTGTTTAACATATTTAAAACTGGATTGGACAAAAATACTTGAGAATAATGCTGCACTGGATCCCACGGAAGGGGAAGTGGAGCAGTCTAAGATTCCATTTACCTGAAAAGCAAGATTCTGATTGCCCTTTGCTGCTCTCTTCCTGTGTCAATGCCAAAAAATCTTCACTACAAAACTGCAGCTTCTCTTTTAGGTTAGGCTCTATGCAACAGAAAGCAGATTCATGAGATGCAGAATCCCCCAGCAAACGGATCAAATATGTCTTTCCCATCTGATCTGATTTCTCTAAAACACTGCCAATCAAGGTATAATTACAGTGCAGCTGGGAGTGAGTCTCCCAGCCCAGGTAAACAGACCTATGCTAGCAGTGCTAAAGCTAGCACTAGTAGGGAGTGAGCTAAAAATAGTAGTAGGGCTTGTGCTAAAAATAGCAAGATAGACATTCTGGGTTGGGCTGGAGCACAGGCTCTCAAGCCTAGGGGGTCAGCTCAAGCTTCTGTCTGAGCTGGAATGTCTACATTGCTCTTTTTAATGCACTAGCTCTAGGCCAGCTAGCGTGAGTCTGTCTACCCGAGCTGGGAGACTCACTCCCACCTGCAGTGTGGAAATACCCTCAGTTCCAAGTCAGACTACAATGATAAAACTGCCAGAGAGGCTTGCTGAAGAAATGTTAATACCAGAGACAAATGAAATAGAACTTACCCAGATACCAATTATAAAATCATGCTTGGATACTCAGTTAACTGTTTGAGAACAAGTTTTTAACGGACTCCCAGACCAAATTCAGAGGTCAGTCTAAGTAAAACTAAAAAGAGAATCTAAATTGGTATAACTTCCACCTTCCAATATATAAGTTGCACCAATTTAGTCTTTTTCATACTCCTGTAGTCTTATGCCCACTTACCAATATCTAACATATGGTTCCCTTACACCAGGGGTGTCAAACTCATTTCTTATGGGGGGCCACATTTAAATTAAATTTAGTTAAAGGGGCCAGTAAGACACTTCATGCTCTAATCTGAAAACACTCAACGCTAAAACACATCATGATCTACTCTGCTGTGCTTTAGGTACTCTACTCTCTGCCATGAAATTTCTCCCAGCGGGGTTTAATTCGGCGGCAGAGTGGGACAGCGGGACTCACGGCAGATACTCACAGGCTCTGCTCTCCGCTGTGAAATCCCCCCGCGGGGTGAAATTCGGCGGCAGAGTGACAGAGTCTGGAAAAACCATGACCGGAGAACACGAAAAACACGGGCCGGATTACACAAGGCGGCGGGCTGGATTTGGTCCGTGGGCCAGATTACACAAGCCGGCGGGCCAGATTTGGCCCGCGGGCCTTGTGTTTGACACCTGTGCCTTACACAATACCTCTGACTTTGGCCTGATAAGTCTACCTGAGTGCCATGGAGTCTAAGCTGCTGTAACCCATGTTTTAGGGGCAGAAGAGTGACGTTTTAAAGAAAAGCAATGAACTGGAGTATTTTAAAAGGTTAAGAGCGTGGCTACCTGGGTTGTTCGTGCACAACATGTCAGAGTTTGAATCTACAACGCATTAGCTTACCATGCAGTAAAATCCTGTATGGACGTTGTTACAGTGCACTAAAAATTCTGCTTTACGCACTACAGAACTTTTAGTGCACTGTAGAAGTGTCCATGTGGGACTTTAATGCCTGGGAAGCTAGTCTGCTGTAGATTCACATGCTGGCCTGCCACACACTAATGTCCAAGGTAGACAAGCCCTTAGTTAAAATAATCATCGCCTACTTTCATTTGTAACTTTTTATATCTTCTTCCAAATTCCTGATGTGTAAATTATGCCAGTTTCACTTCCTTAAACTCATACATTGGTAAATATAAAGAGACCTAAGGGAGTCTGACCCCTGGAATACACTACAAAGTTAGATGGATGTATGCCACTTTGCGTCTCCCACTGATCTAAGCACCATTACAGTGGCGCAGTAGCATCGCCTCCCCAAGCAGCATTGACCAATGGTTGATGTACTGAGGTTGATGCAACATGAGTGTAGACACTGTGTTACCTATGTTGACCCTAACAGTTCTCCAGCAGCTGTCCCACAATGCCCAACACTGACTGCTCTGCTCACAGATGTGAACACCACTGCCCATGGGTCATGCAGAGCAGAAGGCTTCCACCACTTTAAACCCCCCCCCCAATTTTTTTAATTCCTTTTCCTGATTGTCCAGCTTGGTGAACACAACTAGCAGCTCTCCACTGTTGTGCGCAACGGCCCTGCCAAACATGCTGGCTACCGACTGCAGATATGCTCCAGCATGGAGGAGACAGGAGATATTGGATCTCCTGGCCATGTGGAGAGAAAAGAAAGCTACTCATCTCGTGCAGTAACCGAGATTCTTCAAGATGTGTGTCCCTGTGGGTGCTCCACTTCAGGTGTCGGTGCGTCCAAGTGCCATTGATTGGAGATTTTCACAGCAGTGCCTGTTTAGGCTGCGCATGCATGAAGGGTGTCTCAGGGTGCTGTTGGCACGGTAACTGCCACTCGCATGGCTCGATTCCCTCAGTTCCTTCTCTACTATGGAGAATTATGCATACTCTGAAGTAGAGGGGAGAAGGGGGTAATGGAGTACCCACAGGGACACACATCTTTAAGAACCTCGGTTACTGCACAAGATGAGTAACTTTCTCTTCTTTGAGCGATGTCCCTGTGGGCACTCCACTTCAGGTGACTGTAAAGCACTACCCTGCTACTGGTGGGGGGCACTTCAGATCAGTCTCGGTAACTGATGTTAATACTGTGGCCCCAGTTGAGTGCCCACATTACCATTAGTCCTGATTGTGTAGTGATTTATAAACGTGTGTCTGGAAGCCTAAGGGGCCACCCTACATATTTTGGATATGGGAACGTTGTTAAGGAAGGCAATGGAGGACGCCATCTCTCTAGCACAGTGAGTTTTTATATGGACTGGGGATTTTGTCCTTGATTGTTCGTAACATAGTTGTATACGTCCTGATTCCATTTGGAAAGTCTTTGGGTGGATATTGTGGTGCCTTTTGAGTGTTCTGCTGTAGAGACAAATAGTCTCGGCGATTTGTGAAACACTTTAGTTCTGTTGAGGTAGAATAATAGTGCTCTTTGCACATCTAATGTGTGCCATCTAGCCTCTAGTTGGTCCTTGTGGGGCTTGGGATAAAATGTTAGCAGGTATATGGCCTGGTTCACACGGAAAAAAGATATCTTTGGTAAAAATTTTGGATGGGCTCATAGTGACATTGTCTTTGTAAAAAAGGGTATGGGGAGGTGTGCCATAAGGGCCCCTATCTCACCTACTCTTCTCGCCAAGGTAATGGTAACTAGAAATGCTACCTTCATCAACAAATGAAGGAGTGAGCAAGTGGCTAGAAGCTCGAAAGAGGGACATGAGAGGACCTTTAACATCATATTTAGGTCCCAGACTGGTGTGGGTTCATGTATTTCTGGGATAGGTTTTGAAGGCCCGTCAAGAAATGTTTCATGGTGGGGTGTGAGAAGATGAGTGATGATTTTCTGTTTTGATGGGATGTGCTAATGGCAGCCAGGTGTACCCTGATGGAGCTCAGGGATAACCCTGCGATTTTTAATTCTAATAGGAATTCAAGCACTTGTGGTAGAGGTGCCAAAATTGTGGGAATGGTTTTTGTTTGGCACCATATGTAAAAATTTTTCCATTTTTGCACATATGTTTTGTGAGTGGATGGCTTCCTGCTGTTAAGTAATAACATTTGGGACCTGTCTTGAGCACGTTCTCTCTATTGGGTGGAACCAAGGAGCTTCTAGGCTGTCACATGGAGCATGTCCAGACTGGGGTGAGTCATCCTGCCCTCGTTTTGTGATAAGAGGTGTCTCCCAGTTGGAAGTCTTATTGGGGTGCGAACAGACGTTTTTGTTAGATGTGGGTACCATGGTTGTCTGGGCCATGCTTGTGCTATAAGAATGATCGAGGAACGGTCTCGGCTTATCTTATTTATTACCCACCATAGTAGAAGGAGTGATGGGAATGTGTATAGTAGTGTCCCTTTCCATTCGAGTAAGAAGGCATCTCCTAGAGATTGGTGTCTCCGTCCTGTTCTGAAGCAAAATTGATTGCATTTGTGGTTCGTTCTTGTTGTGAACAGGTCTGTGGATGGTGTGCCACAGTGCTGAAAAATGTAACACAGGACTCTGTTGTTGATTTCCCACTGGTGCTCCAGCCTGAATTTCCTGCTCAGCATGTCCGCTGCCATATTCATGAATCCTGGGAGGATTGTTTATGCACCAGTTCCAGAGTTTGGTCATCTCAGTGAGACCGGACGCCTCCTTGTCTGTTTATGTAAAACATGCAGGCTACATTGTCCATCATGATTTGGATTGATTTGTGTTTTATTTGTGGAAGGAAATAAGCGCATGCTTTGCATACTGTTCTCATTTAGAGCAAACTGATGTGTAATTGGATTTCCAATGGAGTCCATTGGCCCTGGACAGTGAGACCCTGCATGTGTGCACCCCAGCCTATCAATGATGCATTGGTTGTAATTATAATTGATGGCACGTGTTTTTGGAATGATATGCCCCTGCACAAGTTGTCTGGGTTCATCCACCAGCCTAGAGAGTCTTCGATTATTGGACGTACTGTTAGTTGTTTGTTCAGTCTGTGCCTGTTTGGTATGAAGACCGAACGTAGCCATCCTTGGAGGCCTCTCATGTGCAGTCTGATGTATTTTACCACAAAGGTACAATTCCATACAGCCCAGCAGCTGGAGGTAGGTGTGGGCTGTAATATAGGTACAGATTTTGATTTCTACAATAAGTTTGATATTGTGTGGAATGACTGCATGGACCAAGCAGGTTGAGAGGGGGTAGACTGGTTTGACGGTTGTCTCCTTCTTCATGACTTCTGCTTCTGCCTGTAACTATCATAAGGCCTTTGTTGGAGGTTGGAAGAGAAGTCTCTCCTCTGGTATGGTTGATACCTTTTATGTTTGAATGATGAAGTATATGTACCCAAGGTTCTGAGGGTTATCCTGGAGTCTTTCATAGAATGTAAAGTCTCATCTATTTTCTTACAGAATAGCTTGTCTTTATCAAAGAGTAAATCTTCCACCTTCTTTGCAGGTCCCTCAGAATGCCAAAAGATTGGAGGAGGCATGGCGCATAGCAACAGCTGTTGCTGTTGTACGAGTTGCCGTAACTGCTACGTTGAGGGATGCCTGCAGAGCTCTTTGTGCGATTAATTGACCTTCGTCTACTAGTAATTTCAGTTGTGTCTGTTTGTCTTCAGGTAAGTTTTGTTTCAGTTCGTTAATTTTTCCATAATTGCCTTGGCCATACTTGGCTAATAGGGTATTATAATTAGCCACTCTAATTGCAAGGTTTCTGAGGAGTACACCTTGCATCCAAACAGGTCTAGATGTTTATTGTCTTTATCGCCTGGAGTGGATTTTGGCTGAGCTTGTTTACTGCTGTGATGTACTGAATCAATCACCAGGGAACTAGGAGGCGGATGAGTGAATAGGAACTCTATACCCTTTGATGGAACGTAGTATTTCCTATCAGCCCTCTTGTACGTTGGTGGGATTGATGCCAGTGTTTGCCAGATGGTATCGGCAAGTTGCATTATTGCATCATTAATCAGCAGGGCTATTTTTGTATTGGCTGACGTATGTAGTATTTGTAGTAGCTTTTGTTGGGTCTGTTCAACCTCCTGTAGAGATATGTCCTGACTTACTGCATCTTATTTAAACAATTCTTGGAATTGTTTGAAATCGTCAGCCTTGGTCAGTGGGGGAGGCACTACTGCTTCATCTGGAGATGAGGATGAGTTGTGATTGGAGAGTTCTCAGATGTGCACATCATGCATCTTTCCTGACTATCCCAAGTTGATGTCTGTGAAATGTCCCCTGTGATCCCCAGCACTTGCAACATCAATGAAAATTATCCCTTTCTGTTTATGTACCCTTTGGCAAGGTGATCTGGTGCCAAGATAGGGATATGCTTGCCATCTATCGTCCCACTGCAGTTAGGAAACTGCATCGTGACAAAACCATCCACCATGTCTTGCGCGTTGCCCAGAATCATGCAGAAGTCGATTAATGCCCTGCATACTTGGATCAGAACAGCTCTCATGCTGGATTTACCAACTCCAAATTGATTCTGCATTGATTGCAAGCTTCCACAAAGCGATTGCCACTCGCTTCTCCGCCGTCAGAGCAGCCCTCATTTTAGTGATGCTATGCCTCAGGGCTGGGGAAAGTTCCTGGAAAGTGGCTTTCCACATTTTAAAAGTTCTGCAGCCACTGCTAGTCATTCCATAGCTGCATAACAATGTGATCCTACCAGTCAGTGCTTGTTTCCCCGACCAGAAACAGTGCTTCACCATGTTCAGCTGCTGTGCAATTTCTAGCAACAGCCAGAAATTATTTTGTTTGATGGCTTGCAGCAGAGCTGCTTGATTGACAATGTTCTGCATGGTGGCTCCTGTCTCAGCTCTGGAAATACTGCAGAATAAGTTGTGAGGTGTTTGTAATACTCACAGCAAGAGTGCACAGCTGAGTGGGGTCCATACTTCTTTAGCTATAGCTAATGCACAGCTAAGCCAGACTTTAAAAAAAAGGCACAGAAAAGTATTGGTTTGTTTGTCATTGATATCAGGGGAGGGAGGGAGGAAACCGCATCATGGGAGGTCAAAGCCATCTTCTTATTTCTCCTGCGACAATGTTTTGGTTCTATGAGGCATTGCAAGCCATTCACAAAACCCCTTGTGGCTAGTGACATTGTGGGATAGCTATCCGTGGTGCTATTCTGTGCATGGTTGCAAGCGCTGCTAGTGAGGATGCACTCCACCAACATTCACAATGAGCGTGGTGTGGACATGCCCGACTGATTTAATTACTGCGGCAGCTGGATGTCAATTTAAATTAAGTTAACTTTGTAATGTAGACATGCCCTAACTGATCTAGTTTACAACACTTTACACATCACCTCTGATTTTGGCTGTCACTATTATAGCTGCTAAGACTGAAGAGGCATTTGTACTTCATGGGAGCCTGATTCAGGTACTTGTGTATGTGCATTGAGTTTACTGGAACTACTTGAATTCTTAAATTAGGTACACGCTTAAGTACCTTGCTAAATCAGGGATAGAGTTTGCTATTCCAGTTGAGTAGTGAAAGCAGAATGCTATGAGATTTACACATTTCCTGACTGAGCTCTGTACAGATGCTCTGAAAATGTTTAACCCGGTCTTCATTGGTTGCTGGTATAAATCCTAATCCCACTGATATCAATGGTAAAAATCCCATTGATGTCAGTGGGATTAGAATTTAACCCAGTCTGCATTGGTTGTTTGCGTAAACATACTTCACTAAGATTAAGATTTGGCCCATTGTTAGATATTGCAGAGAGATTATTGTATCTAAAATGTAATCTGCCCATATTCAGTTTCCAGTATTAAATGACCTTCTTTTCATTGTATTGCTTATAATCATTTATATATACCCACTACTATAATCAAAATTAAAAAATTACTATTTTAGTTTCATGGAAAGATAAAAGGCAGTGTTGTATATATGTTATCAATATCATTTCAGAAACACTTTAAAAGAGTGAAACTTCGAAAGAGTTACCAAATCCTATACATTATACAGTGGTGTATAAATATCATGTTTAAAACTACTGTTTAATGGTATGATTTTCAATGTTTTATTTCTCTAAAATACATTTTTATACCAGAATCTATTAAATAGTTTTCTAATATCAGCCATGCAGAGCTCTTTTACATAGATAATGCTTTTAAAGACTTGTTTAAATAAACTATTTAATTATGTCATACAAAACACCCAGTTTATGCCATTTTCCAGTATTCCCACTTGGGTATCAGATGAATGGAATATAAAGTACTTGATGACTGAATGGTTCCAAAAACAGGAGAATCATCACATCCCAGTAATAACACATAATACTGAATTAATGTAAATGAAAAAGACTAGTGAATAGCTTGTTTAAATTCTTTAGAAATAATACCAATAGATGCACTGTTACCTGAGCCATTGGGAGTTCTCTCATCAAACAGGTTTTCCACAGTCGATAGTTGTCTCAACTGTCTTGCAAACCTGGCTGGATTATCCCAGGGGATATAAGATACTTCATAATCACCTCCAAGCATTAACCCTGAGCCCTCCAGTAGGCCAGAGTTTTCCAACCCAGTCAGTCTCAGGCTTTCAAAAGTAAACACTTTGAAGGCTCTTTCTACTTCAGCCCAACTCAAGAGTTCTGAAAGAGAATTAAAACCACCCACAGAAATTGTCCTTACATTTCAATGAAAGGTAAATGGAAGACTGACGAAATATATTGTCCTTGATATTGCTGTTAAGGCTGCCCACAAGGGAGCTAATGGTGATGGCAATTTCAGCAACGATCGATGGACCAATCAGATGGCGATGGCTTGATCAGATGGTAGTCAGAGATATTACAAATAAAAAAGGAATGAAAGGGGTTTGGACGCTTATTACTAAACGTACCCTTACACTGAACATTCAGACTCACTAGAGGGCACTCATGTAGCCTTTCTAACCGTTGCACAGTGTTCAACTAGGTACACACATTACAAGAATTAAGAACTGCAGACACAATTCTTGATAGAAAAGAACTTATCATGACAACCAGAAAACGTAACTATCGTAGATACTACAGGACTGTTAACATGGGCAGTTCAAAGAGAACGCAATGAGAAAGCCATGTTTTTTCCCCAAGTAATCCTCTCAGTCCAAGACAAGTCTTCCTCAATCAAAATTTTCTTTGTAAACAAGTACATTATATATCTCAGTGGTTCCCAGTATTTGTTCTGTGCATTAGAACCAGAACTAGTAATTTGTGTGACTGATATTCTTGTCTCAATTTAATTCACAATTTATGTGTTTGGGTGAATCGTGACATGCTGCTAAAGCTCAACTCAATCACGCAGTCTCTAACAAGAACTGACGTTTGGTACACACAAGTATATGAAAGGTAATAGATACTGGCTAGTACAGTGAAGGTAAATTGAGACAGTGGCCCCAAAGAGTGGGTTCCAACTGTCTCATAGGAACTTGTCAACAAAAAACGAAATCATATTAATAAAAAAGATAATCAATTTACCACTGGTGCAATAATGCATGAGCTCATGAACTCTGGCCAAGCGTTTAGTGTTGTTCCCAGGTGGAGGAAGGGGGAATTGAAGAAGTTCCACCAGTGGCAGCTTGTCCATCATATCCTGTTCAATCTTTTCTGGGTTTAAGCCCCCTTGGACCTGAAGCAAAGAGCAATAAGGACAAAAGCTAAGTAAGCTTTCACAACAAGGGACTTTTCAAATTTATTTAAATAACTTGGATTCCAGTTCAGCACACAACTCCACCCACCACTGCTCCAAAACCCCACACATAGGCTTTACTTTGAAGTCAATGGAATTTAAGCACATGCTTAAAAGTGCTTTACTGAATCAGTGCCTTTATGTGGAAGATGAAAATCAGTTATTGTTTATTTTCCTCATTGTAGGGGAAGTGAAAATATACCAGAAGGAAAAGAGAATAATTTAAGGCACAATTAACTGACATTTGCTAAAGATCACAAAATTATCTGCCATTTAGCCAGAATCTGAACTTTTCCTGGAATATAGAAAATATGTTTTGATTTAGTCTGGTAAGACTACAAAAGATGCTTTTGTATTAGCCGTTCCCTTCCACATATTCTTAGTTGGTCTATATATATTACTATCCATAACCATTATAATCAAGAAATCATATAACTCATTGATGCTTCTTTGACAGCAGCATCACGATAGATTTAAAGAACTGTATTGGCTTGAGATTTCTCAACTTTGTTCAGTTTTGCTTTTGTTATTTTTACTATTATATCCCGTCTTCGGTGTTACTTTTAATACCTTTTTTCTCTATCTACCTGTTCCTTCCTCTTTCCATCCCTACTGTTAGGCCTGAAGCAGTTTTTAGCTAGGCCGAAACCCATATAGCTAACAAGCAGGCATACCAGAGCCCCAAGAACAGTGGCATATGAAAATACCTGATAACTCGGAAGGCCAGGTGTCCACTCAGTGATTCTGCCTCACAATGAGAACAGCACATTCTTTAGATACCCTTCTGGCACGTACTGTCCCTCCTGTCTGCAAAGATCCTCCCTCTCCACCCCGCCCAAATGTAGTCATAGATCCACTGATGTAATTAGAGTGTCTCTGCATGTACGTTTTGTATCTGTCATTATCACTCCTGTACTTTCTGGGTGGAACAATGTCTGTATTTGTAAGTGAATAGATAGAAGAAATGTAAATAGATTGTTTAAGTGATTAAAAAAAAAAACTGTATATAAGTAACTTTGTAAAACCACGAATTTAAAGCTGTTTAAGGCAGTCTTCCCAGTGCCGTGAATAAATCTCTTCAGTATTATCTTGTGCTGCCTGATTCTTGGGGAAAGAATCCATTTTGCTTCACACTACTATCTATATTTTCATGTCTTGGACATCTCCTGCACTGACTAGAGCAGGGGTCTCAAACTCAATTGGTATGGCGGGCCACATTTACATTAAGTTGAGTTCAGGGGGGCCACGCATAACACACACTACTCTCCTCTACCTTTCATGCTCTACTCTCCGCCGAAAAAATCTCCCCGCAGGGTAAAATTCGGCGGCACAGTAGGAGAGAGAGGCTCTCACAGGGACTTGCAGACTCCACTCTCCGCCGTTAAATCTCCCTGTGGGGTCACATTCGGCGGACATTTCCTTTTTAAGACGGCCATTTCCTTTTTAAGAGCTCACGCAAGATGTCCCACAACTTGCCTGATCTCCGCTCACAAAACACTGGCAGCACAAGCCTGCGGCCGGATTCGGACTGCGGGCCACATAACACAAGCCCGCGGGCCGCGAGTTTGAGACCCCTGGACTAGAGCAACTTCCATCTCTCCAGCCTCCCAAAAATCTAGGTGGCTGTCCAAAAGCATTTTCCTAACCCACCACTCGACCAAGTCACCCTCCTTTTACTTGAAACCGTTTATTGTCTTACAAGTTTCATCTGCATCACATTTTATTCTAGACTTACTCTACACTTCTGCACACATCATGTCTAGATAATTCTGGCTGCCCTGCAGAGGTACCATACTCTGCCCATTTAGCTCATCTGGATGCACTCTGGTGTTCTTCCATAAACAGCTCTGTGTCTTTTCTTGAGCTGCCCCCCATCCTCTATTGAAATGTATCTGATGAAGTGCATTTCTGCCCATGAAAGCTTATGTCTAAATAAATATGTTAGTCTTTAAGGTACCACAGGACTCTCGCTGTTTTGCTAAAAACAGACTAACATGGCTACCACTCTGGAACTTCTAAAAGAAGTATTCTAAGTTAATGCTCTCTCTGTAGACTTAAAGACTGTTGATATAAAACACGGTAGTGTACCTTTAGCAGGTGTAGCCTCTGAGATAAATTATCATGGTAGTTTAATAGAAGAGGCCATTTGGAGACCACAGTTTTTTCTTCATTGTCATTAGGAAAAAAGGAGTTGTAGAGATTCTATTAAACAAGAAAAGGACAAATGCATTAAAAATTAATACACAGATTTATTTAGCTATCAAGGAAATCTGAAGGTAAAAGACAATACTAACCTTTTTTTCACTCTCAGAGAGGGCAAGAGAGGGAAGGATAGAGACTATATGCTCTGCAAGGCTATGATCCAGCCCATCTGCTCGTGGTTCTGGGACCACCAGACTTGGTGGTGTAAGACCTTCTTCAACTGCAACAACCTAACAGTCAGAAAACAAGTCAGATATCATTATAGCATTGATTTATAGTTAAAATGAAAGTTATCTCAGAGATTCCTTTATAATCTCTGTATTCACATGCACAAAAGTTCTCTCGAAAATGCTTGTTTCTAGCTGGAATGTCCAATGCTTGTCTTTGGCCAAAGTAAACTTTATGGAAAAGTTTGAATAAAATCCTTTAACTTCCTTTTCAGTTTTTTGAGGGGTGAGGGAAAATATTTCCAACTGAAAAAAACACGTTTAGAATTTTAGTGTACATTGATAATTCAAAAATGGCTGCACATCATGTTGAACCTTTCCTAGTTGTCTCCGCTAAGGACAATTTTCCAAGCTAATATGCAAATAAATTAATAATTAGAAATCAGGAACATTACGCATGCTTATGCAAAAGTTTCCTTTCTTAAAGTAGTAAGGTTCACAGTCCTACAATGGTTCTTCAGCCTGTTTGTAAATTGGAGGCAGAGCTCAGACCTGTCAGTCACCAGATTAGGTAAATGCCCCTTCAGGTGACAAGCTTGTCAGTTAACTTTCATAGATGATGACAACTGTATCCTTCTTAAATGAACACATTCTATTATGGGTACAAGTTCAATAACTTTATAAATATATCTATTGCAGTGCATTAAAATTTGTTATTGATTTAGCTACCAAATAGTGGCCTCTTATCTTATTTAAGTGAGTCAAGACTGTGGACTTTATTACTTGGACAAAGGAAGTTTTTGGATAAATATGTATGAATTTTCCTATCCTCCAGCAATATTGAAGTCTATAGACACTATATTGGGAGTTTATAAGCTGTGTGTAGTTAGGAAAGGAAAACAATTTAGCCTCATATAGAACTAAAATTGAAATAACTAAATACATAGGCTGTTCCCTGGTTTACTGAGGCTCAATAAGCATGAAACATCCTCCTCCTGACAATATCAGCCTGCCAGCTTTGCAATATTTTATTACTGTATGGAGGACCCAAAGGCTGTCTTGCTGTTTTCTTCTTAAGAGTACATCAGTATGTCATCACCCAAGAGGCTGCTCCTCTGTGAGGGAGTGTAGTCTCAGCATGGGCCAGGTTTTCTCCCCACTCTGGAAGCACCAAGGGTTAACAACCAGTTGGATCCCCCAGCTGGAGATTCCCTGTAGTGTGAAGGAGTTCCTAGGTACCACAGAACTGACAGTGTTTGATCCTGCACTATCCCTCCTGCATGTTGGGGTCAGGGAAAGGAGGAAGAGGCATGTCTGGAACACTGCTATGCTTAATTAATCCACAGCTGTCATATGGTCCCTTGAAAACCACAGCAAGCCTGTGCAAATTAGAAGAGCACTGAGGGTGCCCTACACTATGCCAAGTCTAGGTGTGACTAGGTACAGTTCTCAAGTTCAGGCAGGTACACTTAGCAACTTTGTGGATCTATCCATAGTTCAGCCCAGCAGATATTAGACACACAAAAAAATCTGTCCAAATTCTTTATCTTGTGTGTGTTGCTTGCATATTCACCATCTAAGGCACCTGACTATCAAGCACTTTGAAAACTTTTTGTACCTGACAGCTAAGAGACAGTGCAGAAATAATTAACTTGATCTCTTGGATACTCATTTTTCTCCAAATGTCTTTTTTAACAGTATGCAGATATCTGAAGTGTACCATAATTTTTTTGGATGAACGTGAGGGCTTGAGGTAGAAGAATCGTGCTATTTCCTTGCTGTAAGCATGATAGAGTTGATTTTAGGGAGGAATATTGAGTTTATCCTTAGAATCACTTCATCAGCATGAAAAATGCAGTACTGATGCTACATAGACAGAGTTCCTAATTCCAACACTAGTCTGGAGGACAAGGGAGACAGAGACAGGCTGATGCTAGCTATTTTTGCTTAGAGGAACTGGGCTACATTAAAAACAAACAAACAAACAAAAACCCTTACTTTAGATTGCTTTAGGCACCTAAATCTCAGGATCAGGCATGACTGGGATTCAAAAAAGCCCCTCTGCACCCGTCTCTAAAGCCTGTAGGCACCTATCTCACTCAGACACTACATTTTTTCACTAAAAGTTCTCTAGGTGGCATGGCAAAGCTCTTCCTTTACATCAGTGGGGCCAGGGCTTCCTTCTAGCAGTAGGTTAGGGAATTGCTTCACCCCTTAGTATTTCTTCCACTCTCTAGTGGTGGATGAGGATAATGCAGCCACTCTAAGATGGCTGCTCCCTGCTGGCTCCCAGTCCTGCCTCTGGTTCTTTGAGGCCCTTGCCTTTTTGGCGGGGTTCTTGCCCCTCCAATAAACAGTTAGTGGAAGACTGGGGGAGCCCCAACCCAGGGACCCTACAAGCAGCCTCACACTGTAGCTTCAGGAAAGCTGCTGGATTCCCTGGGTTACTGCCTCTTCCCCCTTGACTTAATGTCCATACCCTGCTCAGACAGGGTCCTTTCCTGGCCTCCTTGTCAGGGAAGGTTCTTGACATCTGACAGCCCCACCAAATGTCCAGTTCCATCTTTCCCTTCTGGCAGGATTTCTTCCATTAGACCCCCAGGCCTGGGAAAGGTCCTTTTCCCTTTTCAGGCAGGGTTTTTTCCCTCCCCCAGTCTTTGTCCCTGCAGTGTCTTCTCCTGCTAGCTTTCTGCTACATCTCCTAAACCCTCCTGGCTCTTGACAGCATCTTACCTGCTCAAACACACTCTGGTAGCCCACTTCACTCCCACAACTCCAGCCACACCCTTTCTCTGGAAGGGAGGCTTTTAACAAGTCCTAGGCAGGGCCTTGATTGGCTCCAGGTGTGTTAATTAACCTAGAGTAACCCCTGCTCAGCTACAAGGGGAAAAGGGACCCAGTCCAAAAGTTCAGCACATACCCAGCTAAATTAAAGCCCAACTGCACCAGAAATTTAACTTTTAGGTTTTTGCATTAGTTTAGAAAAGTTTTTGATCCATCAGTTCTAAACTTCTGCAACAAGGACTATATACCTTGTTTGTTGATGTAGAAGCAGAACAAAATTTGCAGTCTCTTTGTTGGGAAGAGTATCAATAAGCAAATGATTGGAAGGTCTGAGTTCTGATCTCAAAGCTACAGACTGAAGATCCACTGTAGACTGTCTGGAAACACTCCCTAAAAGCTAAAGTGCCACAAACAGTTCTGGGACCCATGTGCAATGGTATTAGCAATCATTTTCATTTTGCACTTGTATTACATGCTTATTTTTGACAACTCTGAGACAAAACACTCGCCAGCAGTTATTGTAGGCTAGATTAACCCTTGACCTTACTTAACCAAGCAGAGGAGGAAGGAGGAGCAAGAACAGTCTTATTCCTCTGAGCCACTGAGTGCAGGCTGTTCAGATTGCAGCTCTGATCACAGAGAGTAGTGAAAAAGGCAGAGACTTCTTACCCTAATACTCCTCTCAATGAGAAAATGGGTGGAGAGGAGGCACAGAGTAGTAGGAGCCTTGGAATAAGTGGCTGGGCACATAGTGGGAGTGAGCTGCACCCTGAAAAGGAATGAAAAAACCTAATTCCTCAACTCCATAAAGCAAGGCAAAGAAAAGCATCTTTTCTGAGTCGCAATTCCTTCCTACGGATCCTTTTTGGCTAGTGCAGCTATGTACATTCTCTCATTTTGGTATGAACCTGACTGATTTGTTTCTCACTGATCATTCACTATCACAGTGCTCAGCCTGCATGATGGGTGTAAATTAATATGAAAATACACCCACCTGTTCCAACATGCAGTACATCATCAAAGGAACAGAAATGAATTCTTCAGGAATCTGACTTAGCAAGTCATTGTAATACCTCATGTCCACATCAGGAGTCAGAAAAGAAACTTCTTCCTCTACTGTAGAAAGCAGAAATGACATACTGAGACTAGCTGGTTTTCCTTTGACTTTGGTAGAAAGGGTTAGTAAGACTTTCCTGATTTAACTCCTTGAATCTCTCCTGTTACGTTCCTAAGTTAGGGCTGTGGCACTGTTGTAAGAAAATATAAGGAAAGGACCTAATTGTTAAAGTCTCTACTACTTAGTCTGCATAATGGTGAACTTCAGCTCTTGACATATCTCCTTCCCATATATTCATTTATTTTTAACAAAATAAAAGTATTTTAATCATAAAAGAAGGATTATTATATGCAAAATTTAGGAGTTTCAGAATTAAGGTTCCATAGTGACATGTCACATATTAACCAATACAAAATGCAGCCGTGTCTCTCTAAACTTATAAAAAAGTGCAGTGTAAACATAAACCAATAGTACATACTTCAGCTAATTTATATACTCTCACTTGAGATTGGATTGGGGCCCCAGCTGGATACCCCATGGGGTCCAAAAAGCCACTGTTGCAGCCATTGTCCCTGGGCCCAACTCGGGGCTGACTGCGCCACAGTCTCTGATGCTTTGTGGGAGCGTCGACTCGTCCGATGACTGACCCTGAATCATCATCGCAATCAGACCTGGACCAGCGGTGCCATGTTCATCCTCGGTCCCGGGTGCCCTTCCGTGCCAGAGACCGCCCTCTTGATGCTTCCGACGTGGAGGATGATGAGGACTGCCTAAGTCACCTCAAGTGGTGCTGATAAGCGGGGGCACACTCTAAAGAGCTAGAGGTACTGAAGCATCGTCTCGGTACCAATGATTTCTGCTGGCTCTTGCCCTGCGGCTCTGCAGACACCTTTGGTGGCTGAGATTGGTGCTGTCCCGAGCTCCTTGGTACCGAGCCAGACTCTGGCGACTGGGTTCCACACCACGAACTCTGCGGTGCTGGGTTTTCCTCCTCCGACTGGGTTCCGCGCCACCTCGGTGCAGCGAACTCTTCGGTGCCCAGTCCTCTGGTGGTGACTGGGTTCTACGCCCTCTAGGTACAGGCAAACTCCTCGGTGCCGGTGATCTGGAACAGGAGCTGTCTGAGCGCCGCCTGGCAGACCTTGACCAGTTCCACCTCCTGGCATGTGCTGCCTCCGGTGTCAGGAAGTGACGTCAGTGCCGAGAGGGAGACTCCACGTCCTATGCCGGGGCAGGTTGGCTCAACGCTGCCGACCTGAAGCAACTACTAGGGGAGCGGCTCTGCTCTACCCTTGGAGACTGTCCAGCGGGAGATCTTCCTCCCTGTATCTGAGATCTCCACCACCATTCAGGGGGACCCAATGAAGGTTTCCCCCGTGGCACCAGCCCCTTCTCCCTTTGCTGGGGTGAAGGGGGAAGGTGGCGTAGGCAAGGCCAACAAGGCTCTTGCCACCTGAAAAGCCTCCGGTGTCAATGGCGTCAGCAGGGGCACTCTCCCACTCCCAGGAGTCAGGGGGGCTCCCTGACCGGAGATGCAAGCACCGGAGAAGTCTCAATGGGCCAGGACCAATGCATCTCTATACTTGACCCTACCCATACTGACGGCGCAAGGGAATGGCATGCTCTGCGCGCTGCTTCTTTCTTCTCGGTGCTGGCGATGTTGAGCGGTGCCGAGCGGAGGAAAGGGTTTGTATTAAAGTCCAGGTCACATCCTTGCAAATCTCAAGAAGGAAACATGTTTAAGTAACACCATGGAGGTAGATAGAGACCTCACAGGAGGCTGAATATTGGCAGACTCAAAACACAAAATAATACATCTGAGATCCAACTCAAGAAACTCTGGGTGGAGACTGTGGACCCCTTGGATCTGTCTGCAGCCCAAACAAATTGTCTGGGAGACTTTGTAAATTATTTGGTCCAAACGATAATGCCTTCTTAACATCCAAAGGATGGAAGGCAGCATCTTTCTTTGACTGATATGGCTCTGGGAAAAACACTGGGAGATGGTTGACTTGGATGATGTGAAATTCAGAAGTCACTAAGTGGGAATTTAGATTGTGGTCATAGTAAAACCTTGTCCTTGAAAATATTCTGAAAGGAGGATTTGCCTTTAAAGCCCACAGTTCTCTGACTCTTCAGGCATAAGTAATGGCCACCAAGGTGGCCATTTTCATGGACAGGTGAAGAAGGGAACAAGTGGCCATTGGCCCAAAGGGAGCTATCATAAGAAAATTAAGAAGCAAGTTTAGATCTCATACAGGCGTGGGCTGCCTAATCTGAGGAAAAAAGTGCATCAGGCCCTTATTGAATTTTGTTGAGGAATGAGCAAACACTGAGAATCCCTCAACAGAAGAATGGAAAGCTGTTACAGCTGCCAAGTGAACTCTGATGGAACTCATGGATAATTCTGACTTCTTTAATTCCAACAAGTAGTCAAGAATAGCAGAAAGGGGAGAATTAATGGGCAAAAACTGTTGTCAGACCAGTGTTGAAATTTCTTCCATTTCTGAAGGTAAGTACTTTGTGTAGACATCTTCTTGTTGTTTAATAACATCTGCTGTACCTCTGCAGAAGAGGATGTCTCTAAATGACCAAGCAGCCAAGCTCTGAGATGAAGAACTCCCAGGCTGGGATAGACAGTCTCACCAGAGTCCTGAAAGAGCAGATAGAGAATGGACAGAAGTCTCTTTGGTAGACAGCAAAGCGAATCAGGTAAGTATACCAGATCTGTCTGCGCCATGTTGGAACAACTAGTATGGTCTTGGCTTTGTCTTGCCTGATCTTGTTTACCACTCTGAGGAACAAAGCTGTTGGATGAAATGCATAGAGAAGAGCCTTTGTCCATGGAATGAGGAAGGCATCCCCTGTCAGTGAGCACCCAACCCTCTCTTGAGCAGAAAAGTTTGCACCTCCTGTTGGCAATGGTAGAAAAGTGGTCGACCTCTGGAAACCCCCAAATCAGAAATGTATGACTAAGAATTGTGAGTCTAACATCCATTCATACTCTTGGAAGAAGTGCCTGCTGAGATCATAGGCCATAATGTGTCATATGCCTGGACGATAAATGGCTGAAATAAGGATACGATTTGCTATATTCTTATAAAGTACCATAGCTTTATTGTTTTGGCACAAAGAGAAGTGAATCTCCCTCACCAACCCCAGTGGTTGATGTAGAACATGCAGGACATGACCTTGACAGAGTTGCCTCTGTTTAATGGGAGGAAGTGAATGCAGCCATTCCTTACTGCTTTCAGCTCCAGAAAACTGATGTGTAAAACAGCTTCCTGTGTGGACCATTTGTCTCAAATGGTGTGTGTCCCTTAGTGCTCTTCCAACCTGATGTTATGGTGAGGCAAGGTTGGATGAACAGGACAGGTCCCCTGGCCTGGATTCAAAGCCAGATGAAGAGAATGCTGCATCATCAGAAGCTTGAGTCTTTTCTCCCAGTTCTTCCTAACTCTGCTTTTAAATGTCAGCAGATATACACGTTTGAGGGACATGCGTATCCTCCAAACAGCGAATACATCTGGAAACTGGGAATGCCTGTCACTGAGCAGGTTAGAGTCCAAGCAGGTGAGGAAACGTTTGAACCCCAGAGATCCTCACATCCCCGAGAGATCAAGGGGATCTCGAGAGTGGACCACTCTTGAACGAAAAGAAGTATAAAACAAGCCTATCACACAAAATAAAACATATAAAATAAATAAAGATGTAAATAACAGCACTAACTAAACTTAAAGGTATAGGCTAAACTTGAGTGATAGAAGCAGGCATGCTATGCACTTCGTCTGAGGCAGTTGAGAAGAAACCGAGGGCGGTTCACCTCTACAGCCCTATATATCCTTGGTATGGGGCACGAGGATGTATAGGACACATGCAGGGGCGGAACCAGCACTGCGGCTGATAATCTCAAGCAAAGACACATGGGGCACATAAGCCCCTGAAGTGGCACCCACAGGGACATGATTTGAAGTAGTAGTTTGAGTTTTGCACAACTCAGCATTCTGAAAAGGGATGATAAGCAACCTTAATGCTGTGTTAATATCGTTTTTTGCCATGGAACTTCCTAGTTTTTTTAATTGGAAAAGATATGTTGTGTTAGGAGCTAATAATAATCATTTAGACAATTGTACATATCATGTCCCACAATTAATGAATTAACATACTGAGCCAACCTGCCCCCTCCCATCAGCTGCACCCCACCAGCCCTGCATTGGCACATTTCCCTAGCCATGCCACTGACCCACTGTGTTCCCCTCTTCAATGTGGCCTCTCCCCATTAATGTACTTAGGACTCCCACCACAAGCAGGGAATGCATCTCCCTGAAGTCTTCACTCTCTGGTATGCAAACATTTCTATAGCCCCTACTCCCCTCTCCTATAAAATGTCTGGACCAAAGGAAAACTATGTTACAATAGAATAGGGTTCCTAGTTGTGTTGCACAATGGTTGGAGGATGGAGTTTGTGGCAAGGCCAGCAAGAGAAATTACAAAGAAGATTTCTGTTCCAAGATCCCAACAGTTTTATCTTTGAGCGAAAGATCCCCTGATCCCTGTCTAATACATGTACCCCATCTTCGAGAAACAGAGGTATCAGAGGTTGTAATGTTCTATATCATACAATACACATTTTCCAGTCAGCTATGAGCTCTCCAATGTCCCAATTAATGTTCTTCCAACACTTATTAATAGCTTTCATGCAGTGTTGGGATGCACTGGCAGAGCTGTATGGTGCAAGAAGGTTGAGATGCAAGGTGGTTGGGGTGCATTGGCAGACTCAGGAGAGCAGGGGTTTGTGGTGCAGGGTTGGGGTGCACTGGCAGAGCTATATATTGCAAGCAGGCTGGGTGCAGGATAGCTGGGGTGCGCAGGCAGAGTTGGGGATGTAGGGTTTGGGGTACACTGGCAGAATTGCAAAGTGTACAGGAGTTGGAGTATGCTGGCAGAGCTGGGGGGTGCCATACCTCCCCCACCTGAGCTCCCAAAATCTCTCCCCTCCCTTACCATCCATCTCCATTTTATATCTCCCCATAACCCCTTGCTGCAGCCCCAAACTCCTCCCTTCCTATTCTTCCACTTCTGTGCCCCCTAATGCCCCTCCCCTCCCAGGAAACAGTCACATGTCTAAATTTTCCCCAAAGACTTTGATTATATTCCCCCCAAAGTGAAATTGCCTCCCATGACTCACAAAATGTAGCAGCCTTCAGCCATGCAGTTGAACATGTCTTTTGTCTGAGGTAGAGGCTTGTCATTAATTTATCCTTAATTATGTTAGTTGAAGGGTGAGTTCCAAGCCATCAAGAGGTCTATGATTCATTCAGTCATTAGTACATCAGTTTAACAATACAAGGCAGCAGAAGGAAACCATTTTTGTGGAGGAGGGAAGCCACGTAACTTGGGAACATCTAGGTCAAATTCCTCCAAATTTGGATCACCGACACCACCCCGCACTCCCTATGAGGTACACCTAATTTCAAAGCAATAGACATAACCATTCAGGTATTAGAGCACTTACAAGAGTTGAGTTTATAGTATATAAAAATGGCAGGAATGGAAACTCTCTAGCCATATTTTTGCATTGGCACATGCACAGTGTAAAACTGTACATTTTCTTAAATACTGTTCTCAATTTAGGTCCTCCAAAGATTTACTGGATTCCATGCAATACCTTGGGTAAAACTCGACAGATTCAGACCATTTTGGCCTATACATCATCAATAGTTTGACCTCTACCTCTCAGCAAAAAACAAAAAAACAAAAACACATACACACACCAAACAAACCAACCAACCTAGAACATTTTTTTAAAATGGCTATTTAGAGGGGAGCTTATATTTCCAGAACACCACACTCAAATCACTCCAAATTTGGATTTTTAATCTTACTCTGGACCCTCTCAGGGTGCACCAGATTTCAAAGAAATCTGAGTAAGCATGTCAATTTTAGAGGATTTAGGAAGGTTGACCTTTAAACAGATGTCATGCCGTGTCACTGTAATGCACAAGATAGCCAAATTAAGGTTGCACAGACATCCTTAATTCTGACATTTCCCAACTTTTGAGTGCCTGCCTGACTTTGCAACCTTAATAATGTTTTAACATAATTTTTTAATGTAATATGATGATTTAATGTAATCTATGATTAAAAAGGGCAGTTTTTCCTCTTTATTTCCAGAAGATAACTTAAAGGTACTTTTTATTTTAATACATTAATAAAATAAATAAATAATAACAGTATCTAACTCTTATATAGTGCTTTTTATCAGTAGATCTCCAAGTTCTTAATGAGGTAACAACCACATGATGGACTAGATCAAGTCCAAGGCCAACTGTAAGCTATTTAAAACAAATAAATGCCAAGGTCAAAGGATTGGAAATGTGTTCAGTTCAATTAAGGCACTCAACCATCCCTACCAGTCTTTAATGGACTGAGAGAGAATATTATATCACACCTTATAGCTGATTTGTGTTAGTTACCAACGTGTCATGTTGTCCAAGGTTGCATAATGATGTCACGAAAGACTCTACCATTAGGACAATAGAAGAGGACAGAAGAACAGAGCTGCAATTGTCCACAGTTGCTTTTTCATCTCTCTTGGAAACTTTCTTCTCTGAAGGGACTTGGTCACAGTTATCATGCCTTTGTTACTTTCAAACTGGACTGCTGTAAGGTGCTCTACTTAAGGCTACTTTTGAAAACTGTTCAGAAGTTGCCACTAGTGCAGATTAGCCAACTCCTAACTCCTTTTAACTGTGACTCATGGACAGTAATTCCTATGCTTCATACTTTGCACTGGTGCCCTATATACTTCCAGGTGTGATTCAAGGTGCTTGTTACCCTCTCAAAGGCCTTGAAAGGTCTGAAAATAGACACTGAGGCCCGGCCTACACTTACCTTCTGGATTCGGCAGCAGTTGATGGGAGATACACAAGTAACTTAAATCACTTCCGTATCTCCCATCGACTTCACTACGTATCTTCCACGCGCTGTTCACACTGCGCTGCGCCGATGGGAACAATGTTCCTGTCGATGCAGCACTATGACACTTACCGGGGTGGTTTTCTTGTGTCAATTTCTGGATTGACTGAGTGGGTCTACACAGACTGCTCAGTCGATCCAGAAGCATCGAACTGATGGTGGCAAATTTGAGTGGACGCAGCCTTAGATTGTTCTTTAAGGGTGAGATTTTCCAAAGAGGTAAGCATTGGCCTAATTCTGCTCCCACTAAAATAAATGAAAGTTGATTCAAGTTTAACGGGAACACCGTTAGGAAACACTGATTGCTTTTGAAAACCCCACCTTAAATCTCCCACTATTGCTGCACTGCCGGTGTAACTTCATTATGTCTTTCCTATACGCCAATGTAGCATTTGTGTTCAACCAGAATCTCCTGCTGATATCCCCAGGATGGAACTCCATAGGTAGCAGGACATTGTCACTGAAGCACACAGGCTCTGAAATTTGCTACCCATTGTGTTCTGGAGCAAAAACTAGTGATTTTTAGGAAGTGGTGCAACACATTTGTCATCACTGGCTTAGCTAAAGGACATTTATCCTCTCAATGGAAGTACATCAGTTTACATCAGGGTCTGATCAAAGGACTGTGTCAATAGTGTGCCTTGTGCAGATTGTTGGCAGTGGCTATTCTTTTTAATGTTTGTAATGTACTTAGACAACAAAATGATATAAATAAATAAAATAAATTAAAACTACCAAGTGTAACCACTACGCAGCCAGGCAATATAGAAGTTTTATAAATCTATTCACAATAGCCACGATTGAAACAATAAACCTAGGCTAATAAATAATTACATACAAAAAAGTATGCTGCAAGTTTGCAAAATCAAGCAGTCAAAAAATAGGAAATGACAGAATTAAGGTTGCCCATGCAACCTTAATTCAGCCTCCATGTGCGTATGCATTATAATACCATCTTTAATTACATGATCACATACTATTTTTCCACTAGGAGCTGTAATTGCAGGGAAAGTCCTGCTGAGGGGCCCAAAGCTAGCGCATGCTCAGTGAAGATGGTGTCTTAGGGCTTGTGTTCACTGCAACAATTAGCTAGAGCTAGTATGCTTGAGTTACTGCACTTGAGCTAGCCTAATTTGATGAAGAGTGACCACACCTCAGAATAATACTGGAGTTACACCAGTGATATGACTGGCGATACAGACTGCTTAGATTAGCAGCACAGAGTGACTGGATTAGCTGTTGTATCCTCACTGCATTACTAGATTAACCATCAGCATCATTCCAGCTTCAAACCAATCCCTCTCTTAGGGCATGTTTACACTGCACAGCAAATCTACGACTGTGGGACCCACACCTACAGATCCATTGTTTCCAAGCTCTCGCTTGCCCATCTACACTGCACTGCTACATGAGTCTCACATCCATGCCAACATGTCCCTACTGCGTTAAGCAGGTACGAGTCAGATACGGGTTGTTCTGGGGGTATATCCTAGGGTTCTTAGTGCCCTTGCTAGCTCGCATGGCAGGAATACTCAAACCAATAAAGTCATTCTATGAAGAATTCGATCACCACCACTGCGATTGCAATGTATTGCCACTTAGATAATTTATTTGCCCCAGGATGTGTTTGTACAACACTTATTTCAATCTTTTAGTTTGTTGTACAATTAATGTTAAGGAGCCTGGATGAGAAGAGAGAGTATTGCTAAAGGATTTAGATACTTATTCTAGTATTTTAATCCTTCACACGTACCCTGTGGTGGAACTCCTAGTACTAGAATTTCTTCTGTTTGTACTTTCTTCTTTGAAGGGATAGTCTGAGAAACTGGTTGTACCTAAAGGAACAAAAGTATTGATCAAACAAACACAGAAAGATATAGCCAGGTTAGGCTCACGACTTGTGAACACTAAGGCCCAAGATCCATAAAGGGATCAATATTCAGAGTTGCAATGCTTAACTTTTAGGCACCAGAGAATCACTGGAAGAACACAAAGATCCACAAAGCCTAAGTCAGGTGCCTAGACTCCCTATACAATGAAGGGGGAGAGTTAGGCACCTTAGCATGAGATCCACAAAAGCCAGCACAGTAGGTGAGAAGAGGCCTAAACTAGCAAGTGAGAGATGACAATAACAGGAGTGTGTCCCAAGTCCTGTCCCTCTCACGAAGCTAGGTGCCTAAATCTGAGCTCGAGAGAGAAAGTGATAATGACTGTATAGCTCAGTGGTTTGGGCACCAACCTGAGAGCTGGGAGGCGCAGCAGCTAGTTCCCTGGCTCCCATGACTTTTTACCCAAAGTGGAACAACTTTAACAGGAGAGCTTGAGGGAACCACCCTCACAAGTCCACCCCCTCATGTGTTTGGTCTTGTGCATTTTCCTTTCCTGGAATATAATTCCATAATTCTCCTGCTCTTAGACCAGGCTCTGGGCTACAAATCCTGTGTATCAATTGTTCTTACCCAGGAGGTCTGACTGAGTTTGGACACCTCTTCCCTTTGGAGTCTGTGATCAGCCATGAACATACTAAGTCCTAGTCTACACTTACCTGGAGATTCGGCGGCAGTCAACCAGAGTTACGCAAACTACACAGAGTAGCTTGCGTAACTCCCATCGACTTCTGTGCTTCCCTTCTGCACGCCGTCTTCACTGCGCTGTGCTGATGGGAACTGCGTTCCCATCAACGCAGCACTATGCCACTTGATGAGGTGGTTTTAGTCAGTCGACTTTCTGATCAATTAAACTGCCAGATTTCATGTTTTGTGTTCCTGGGCTTTGGTCCTTCTGGACAGAACTAGGTTGCAGGTTGGTTGGTCCTACTGCAAATCTCCACCTCGCCCCCCCTCCCCACACACAGAGTCTGACTCCTTCTGCTTTTGTCCCTCCATCTGGTCTTTGTCCCAGTCCGTCCCCCTGCCCTGACCACCACACACACGACTCCCCTCTCTGTTCCACGTCCCAGACCCAGTTCCCTCTCCATCATCTCCATGGCTCAGTTCTTCACCCCTAGCCTCGGCTCCTCATCCACTCTCTCACAATCCCCTTGGGCTCATTGTCCCTGCCCTGCTATCCTGTACCGTATCCCCAAAGCTCATCACTCCCCTGCGTTCCAGTCAGTTTACTTCTTCTGCCTTCTTTTCTGGGTGCCTGCAGGGGGAGCATTTAGAGCACATGGGAGAGACTATCCCAGATCTCAGCTCCTGGGCCTGGTACCAGATCAGTTCCTGGCTTCAAGGAGGAGCAACTCCAAGATGGACTCTGGAGAATTTAGTGACCTCATTCTAACAAGTCATGTGCAAAGTGCGATCTTCAGAGGGTCATAACTTGGCCAAATTTGAGCTAATTTTCACAAGGATGGCAAAAAGCACATCCCTGACACTAGCACAACACTCTGCCAAATTACAAAATCATACTCCAAAACATCGAATGTTAGAGCTTCCCAATGAAATGACTGTAATTAAATCAAAACTGTAACATGGGCAAAAAACAATGCAACAAATAGAACAATAATTTTCTGACATCTCTGACTTAGCAGCCAAAGAAACGGTCATCTTCTGCTGCAGGGATCAACTATGAGTTTGAAGAAATCTGGGCTCCATTTTTAGAAATATGACTAAGGAACACCTAAAGGCCCCATGGCATAGATCAATCATGGTATAAGACCCCATGGTCTTTCCCATTCCCCCTTTTACTTCCCCACTGACTGTTTTCCCTCCCCTTCTTTTTCTCCCTGCTTTCAGTTCATCTCTCTGTCTTGAATGTGTTGTCTCCCTGTTGATTGTAAATACTGATTTGTTTTATGATTTAATTTTAAGGGGTTGTTAAAATGGATTTTGGGTTTATATGTAACACTATACTGTATGTTACAGATGGTAACTGACTTTGTAATTTTCTTTTATTTTTTATATTGTAATGTTTGTAAAGTATAAAATAATAAAAACCTTAATTAAAAAAGAAAGGCCAAATAACATTTTAAAAATCCTATGGTTAAAGTTTGGCAAGGTCATAAGCAACCTAAAACAGGATCTTAAAAAGGAGTGTTGGGCAATGTTAACTAAAAGCATTGCTATGTGTCCCACCTCTAATTAGCAGACACATTCTAAATTACTTTTCAGGTGCGTATTGCTTTTTGGGTAAAAATACAGTATTGTGGGGCTTCTGGTTTTTTGTCTTTTTTACTGCCCAGAGGTGAATTATTTTTCTTTATGGACGAAGACATTTGTCAATTCTGACTTCTACAAGCTGTGGGAGAAGAGGAGTGGGAATGGAGATAAGACAGTTTCATACTTTAAGATATTTTTATCAGATTTTCCATACAACTGAAAATGAGCATTTAAAAATATTAAATTTGTTCTGATTTGCTTGTGTTTGAAAAAAAATTAGTTGAGAAATAAGCAAATTACAAATTATTTTAATTTTTTGATTATGATGCCAGAAAGGTTTCTTGACGTCTCAAATTAAAAGCAGAGAGGATAGTTCAGCTCTGATATTTATCTAACTCATTCCTTATTAGAGTTCAGTGGTAGCTGATTAGAACCAAGGCCTTGAAATCTCAGATTCTTGGGTGTGGGTAGACTGCTGCACTTGTGAGAGACCCCACTGAGTTCTGTTCTGGCACAGCAATCTGCCCAGGCACAAGAAGTTGTAGGATCTGAATTTCAGAGCCAATTTAATGTAGGTTCTTATACCAACTGGAGAAATGTTTATTGCTATATTAGACTAATTTTATAGTGTGAGATTTTTAAAAGTTTTCTTTTTCTGATGCTCAAGCTGGTGGTTGTTTTTTTTGTTTTGTTTTGTTTTGGGTTTATTTTAATTTTTTGAGGATTTAACACTTAAGACAAAGGGCCTGATTTTCATTTACACTAGGTCACGTAGATAGTAAATGGCCTCGGTTTGATTTTTTGAGCACAGTAGTTAAAACATGCAGTTTCACTTAAATTAGTACCTAATTACTCTGCATAATCAGAATCCCATCCTAAATTACAGAGGATTGTACCTGTTTGCTCTTGGTTATTACAGGGACATTAATAAACTTGGTGCTTTCCAAGTAGTGCTGATGTTGTCTTTTCCAGTCCAGGCAGTCATACATCAAACAAGCAATGCTTTCAAATAGCACAGTTCCAAATGCAAGCTATGAGAAAAGAGAAACAGATATGAAGGATCAACCTTATACACAAAAGCACAGTGGAACTTAATCACCAACCAGCAACTCTCTAAGCAACGGACCTACAATTCTGTTAAAATATTTTCCCGTATTAATTCAAAATGCTAATTTGTAATGTTAGTCTAAGAAAACAGGGCTTCATTTTGGAGGTGGGGGAGGTGAAGAAATGTTTTCAAGATCTCCCTCATCTTTCCTTTCGATTCTCCCAACCACCACATCACAGTCTGTAACATACTGAAGAGTGTATATGTGTAACACTGCCCATAGTGCCTGGAGTTCTACAGAAGATTAAAGTGGTACTATCCATGTCAGTTAAAGTCAATTCTTCTTTAGCACATATGACGTGTCTATGGGCTAAATGTGCAACGGTATGCAGGCAATGTCTAATTTCTGGTCCTAGTTAGATTCTCAGGCTCTCCATATAATGCATGGGGAGAAGCAGGATCCTCAGAAGCCAGCAAGCTAAATGGGGACCTAAGCCAAATAGGAGTGAATGGAGAGGAACGGTACAGGACTTAGACCTAGATCCTCAGAGGTATTTAGGCACTTAATTGCCATTCATCTGGGCCTCTAGGAACCTGACTGACAGGGCAAAGTGAGGTGCCTATCTCTGTTCAGGATTCTGAGTTGTGAATCATCTCCTGGAGTTAGGTGCCTAAGCAAGCTCAGCCACTTAGGCAGCCCATGCCCTAGGAGATGAAAAACCAGAAAGAACCCCCCTCCAGTAGCCAGAGTACTCACCTCGGAAGTGGGAGACCTGGATTCGAGTCTTTTCTCAGGCTCTTTTTGGAGCAAGGATTTGAACAGCTCCAACAGGTCTCCCACATCCCATGTGAGGGCCCTCACCACTGGGCTCTAGGTTTTCCTGGGTACACCTTTCTCAATCTTTCCTGTTGGAGCTGTTCTATTTTTATTCTGTGTTTGTACGGTGCTTAGCATTACATATTCTACGCACTGCAGTGATACAAATAATAAATATTTATTACAGCAGGCATTTGAAACTGGGTCGCCTACATCACAGGCAAGTGCCCCAACCACTGGGCTATTGGGTATTCTGGATGCATGTTCACACATGCACCCATCCACTGTGTGTGAGACCACATCCTGTAGGTGTGCTCTGAGGATGCCTCTGAGATTGGGTTCCAGTTGAGAGAAGTAAGGAGAACGCCCATTTTGACAATCCCGCTTCAACGTGCTGAGAAGCTCGTTAGCAGTGGGGAAATATCAGAGGTTAAGTGGCTTTACGCATGCCTACTGACAACATTTAGGCACTTAGGGGACTTAGGCAGCATCTGAGCTGTGAGAATGTCAGTGGAGCCTAAAGGTGGATTAAGGCGACTAAGGAGGAATTTAGGTGTCTAAGTACCTTTTTAGATTTACACCCAGGGTTTTTTTTTGGACCAGAAGGTATTACATTCTCTCCCTTATATCAAACATGCAGGTTTTAATTGGTGACCAGTTGCATGCAGCTGTAAATATGCTACAAGTGACCACGCTCCCTTCATCCAAGGAAGGCAAGACAAGCCTCCTTACAGAACTCAGTGTCACTTCACAGTACTCCTGTTTGCTGTCTTTTTTTTTTTTTAAACAAAGAGCTTAAGACTTGAACTCTGATTCCACAGGTGAGTAAGCAATAGGAAAAGTATATCTGAATGAAGCTGTAAGTTGGAAGGAGAAAGCTTCTGATGTGTTTTGCTGTGGGTTTTACTGACCCGAGTGATGTAGTGGGAAGAGTCAAAAACGGAGACAGGATTTGCCATCACCATGAGAGTTGGCATCACCTGAGGACAGATACCCAATTCGAACCTGAGGCCATCTCAAGCGTCACTTGCTATTAGCTGGCTCGGCCATATTCTTCAGTGTATGTTAGGCATCACAGAAATGATACAACTGACTTTTAGAAGTGACTCTGCATTTAACATTTCCTGAAGCGAAACAAAAGAAGTCTTATCTGGGATGAAATTTTGATAGTGTAGTCTGTCTTTAAGAGACTGTGTGGAGTTTTATTTTTTTTCCCTTTGAGATTCATTTCTCTTTTCTATACTGGGTTTCCCTGTTCTGAATGGTATTAAAGTATGAGGGTATGTCTATATTGCTGAGTGAATTTGATTTACTTTTAAATTGACTTTCACCCACCAAATTTTAGAAGTTGCAGAAGTGTGATCATGCCACACTCCTTGAGTCGGGCTCTTGTGTCCCCGCTCACCACGCTTGGGTCGACATTCAAAGCAGTGCACCGTGGGTAGCTATCCAACAGCGCAACTATCTGCAGAGGCCTTTGGGAAGCTTGTCATCCTCCCATGATGCAACGTGCTCCCGCCCCCTCCCTTCTTGTCCCAAACAAACTGCAAACGCTTTTTTGTGCCATTTTTCTATGCCGCACACTCACCATTGCCGGAGAGGCATCGAGCCCGCTCAGCTCTGCACTCTCATTGTGAGCTTCACAAATACCTCACGGCTTATCCTGCAGTATTTTTAAAGATGAAACAGGAGCCGCAGCATGGAAAATAACAGTGTTATTGCGGCTGCCCTGCTACAAGTCATAGTGTGAAATAATTCCCATTTGCTGCAGGCTGTCATTCATCATCTTTAGTCTGTGGAGCACCAGTTCTGGTCCCAGGAAACAAGCACAGGCCAGTGGGATCACACTGTTATGAAGGTGTGGGATGATGAGCAGTGGCTGCAGAACTTTCATATGCAAAAGGCCACGGTCTTTTAACTTTGCACGGAGCTGTCCCCAGCTCTGAAGCACGTGAATACTCACTTGAGACTACTTCCTCCCCGTGTCCCCAGGTACCTGTATCTGCCGGGTCCTCGTCATCGCCCCTTGGCAGACTCGCTAGTCCCTCCTCATCTACAGGCAGCAAGGCAGGGAGCTCCTCGGCGAGGGGCAGCTCCTCCAGATCGCAGGTGTCCTGGGGGCCTTTGGCGTCAGGCAGCTCTTCCAGGTCCTGTCCCATCTCTGGAGGCCCAGTGTCTGGTAGCTCATCCAGGTCAGGGCTGGCCTCTCTGGGTATCTCCCACCCAGGTGTATCCGGCGGCTCAGTCCAGTCTCTTGGACCCAGAGGCCCTACCCAGTCCTCTGGGCACGGGGCCCAGTCCAGTCTCTGAGGCCTGGAGGCCCTATCCAGTCCTGGGGCCCCGATAGGGTGGGCTGCTCCCGGTGCCTCTGCTCTCGGAGGCCCTTACTCTGGGTGTTGGCTGGGCTGGGCTCAGGACAGCATGTCTGCATCCAGTGGCAGCCTGTTCCTCACTGAGCTGCGGGCACTGCCTTTTAACCTTCCTGTCCCACCGGAAACTCCGCCCCTCTGTTGCTGGGTTGGTTGGTCTGCCGGGTCTGTCTGCCGGGCCTATCACAGTCTGTCTCCCTGGTTGCTAGCAGATTGGATTGCCAGTCCTGTCACTGCCCGGGCTGGTTGGTGCAGCCCTTCCTCCGGCTCCGGCTCAGAGGAAGGCCACTGCACCTTCCTACATGGTGGAATGTGCATTTGGGCATTTAAAAGCCAGATGGAGAGGTCTACTCACTAGGCTTGACGTCAGTAAAAAGAACATCCTATTAGTTATACCTGCATGCTGTGTGCTCCATAATTAGTGTGAAACAAAGAGTGAAAAGTGCCCCCAGGGTTGGGCCATAGAGGCTGAGAGGCTGGCCACAAATTTTGAGTAGCCAGATTCCAGCGCTACGCTCACTGCCACCCATGAAGCGCTTCTCCTACGGGGAGCATTGAAAAACAGGTTTTGCAATGAACCACAGTAAAGTATGTCTCTGCTGTGCCTTTCTTTCCCATCCCCCACACTCACATCAGCGCCCTCCCAGCTATGAATTAATAAAGTCAGACTTTTTTAGCAGCAAAGTTTTAATTCTGACCCGTTTCAGTGGGGGGAAAAGATGATAAGTTAACACTGTGAAGTGTCAATGTGCAAGCAACAGTGGTTGTGTGCAGTTCTTAAAGGAGCCATCACATCTTTCTGCTCGCATCCACCGGCGTGGAGTGCAGCATGTACAGCACCATGCTGAGTGTCCTCCTAGAGTGCTTGAGGGTGAGGGCTGATAAGAAAGTGGTAGGCAGCTGAGCGCCTTGAAGGGGCTACAGAGGGAGTCTGTCCTGCTGCTGCTCTTCCTGGAGCTCTACCAGACACCTCCGCATGTCAGACTGATCTCTCATAATACACAACCTCTCCTGCTGAGCATCATGCTCCTGCTCCTGATCTTCTGTGTTCCATGTCCATGTCTAGTTTTTCAGACAAGGACAGCCTCCAGGCTCTGAACTCTGTGTCAGCAGCAACGGAGGCATTCATTAGTTTGCGGAAGATGTCATCCTGTGTTCTTTTTCTACTTCCTAATCTGGGAAAATCTTTCAGCAGGAGTTCTGCAAGGTGGGTTAAAGGCTGAGGTGTTGACTGTAAGAAAAGCAAAGCAAAAAGCTGCCATTGTTAGCTGGTCCAAAACAGTAAAAGAATTGTTACAATGTAAAAAGAACTCCCCTTCATGTTCACAAGAAGAAGCCAGACCCGCATTCCAATCTGTACGTCTCAGATGGGTCAGAGTGGCATTCCAGACATGGTAAGGAAGGGGCCCTTGCATCCATTATAGAGAGGTCTCATTAGCACTAAACTCCACAATCCACACCTGAGCAAGAAGAGGGATCATTGGGCTCCCCTGTAACATCCCAAGGACTGGTTTGGGAAGAGGTGGGCAAAACAGATTAAAATATGCTGTGGGTGAATTGTAGTGTTAGAAAACATAGGGCAACCAGTGTCCCAATCCATAACGCCCATAGCAACAACAACATGACTAGGAATTGTCTTGTGTAGGCGCCCAGCGACACCGTCCACAGCAGAGAAATAACACGAAATGACTATATTGGTCGGGCATTTTTAAACTTGCGCCATTTTCCCTAGGTGACCATGTGTGATATCAGTCCCCTAAGGGTAACTCAGGTGGAAAGGGAAGATTTGCTGCAAGCATAGGGATACAGGTCTGGCCCTTATGCTGCTATGCTGTGTTCTATGATGATGCCTGCTCATTTAATAGCAGAGTGGTAGGGTAAAGTCTCCTACTGTGGCAGAAGAAATAAGACTGCCCTCCCCAGAAACCTTCTGCAAAGGATTACAGATTACCTACAAAAAAGTTTCCTTGAGATATCCATAGAGGATTCTCAGAGCATACCTCTGCACATAAATAGTCTGTTCCGGAGGTAACCTCCACTGAAGTTTGCCAACACCCAGGAAGCCCATCCCCCCCAAAACAAAAACTCCTTTTAAGAAGCTGGACTGGGGACATAACCACAAAAATGAGATTTTCCACACACACTCACCAGAGGTGTCTTCCCCAGCATCTCGATCAGTCCCGTTGTCCTGTGTGTAGCAGGGCTGCTCTGGGGTAACGAACGGGTCCTGGCTCTCAGGGAGAATAGATACCCCACTCTCTGGCACCCTGCTCTCCTTCTCCTCCTCCTCGTCCACAGAGTCCTCCTCATTTGTCCCGGACTGGGATTCTTCTGCGTGGTGGCACAGTGGTGCGGTCACCACCAAGAATCACATGCAGCTCCTTGTAAAAGCGGTATGTTTTGGGCAAGGAGCCAGAACAGCTGTTAGCTTCCCTTGTTTTCTGATAAGCCTGCCTCAGTTTTTCGATTTTAACACGGCACTGCTGTGCATTCCTCTTGTGCCCCTTCTCCAACATGCTGCGAGATATCTTCTCATAGATAACCAGATTTCTTTTGGTGGCTCACAGCTGAGCCAGAACAGACTCTTCTCCCCACAGACCTATGAGATCCAAGACCTGTGGCTGACTCCATGCTGGAGCACGTTTGGGCTGTGTAGTCGCCATGAGCCATTCAGCTACAAAGCCCTCTCCATGCTAACCAAAGCAGAAATGGAAATTCAAAAATTCCCAGAGCTTGAGGAGAGGAGCTATTTCCTGTTTACATGGCCACATTACAGCATAGTGCAACTGTCCACAGCCGTCACAAGACAGCATTATGGGATACCACCCGGGGGCCAATGGCATCCATTTACGTTGCGCTCTGCCTACACTGATGCTAATTTGATGCAGGGAATTCAACTTCAGTGCCACGCCACTTGCGGAAGTGGTTTTATTAGGTTGAATTTTGCCACAATTTAGGTCGGCGGAACTTACATCCCAGTGGAGACGCATACTTTAGGGGGTTGACGTAAGCGGTGTTATGTTGACCTCCATTGCCAGTGTAGACCAGGCCTGAGTGTATGCTATAAGTACAGTATGAAAGGTAGCTCTTTCTTTTTCTTTCTTTCCCTCCCAGAAAACTAGGATTAGGACAAATAGGTAAATGCATGCTCTGGGTATAGAAAGCTAATCTGAGTGACTGCTGAGTTGCTAATGACTGGAACAGCTAGATTAGCTAAACCCTGCTGGAGTCATGATCGCAACAGGTTAGCAAATAGGAATGAGAACCACAGGAAACAGGATAAGAAAAATGAAATTTGAGAAGAAAGGGGGCTAGTCAGAGAGGCTCTGCTACAGACCTGGCTAGTAAGTCTAATGTTATCTTTGGTTGAGAGCCTTATAAAGTTATTTATGGTAACGTCTGATGTGTTTTGTTGATTTTGGTTCTTTTCCCCAGAGTGGAGAGAATGAATACATTTAATTGTTTTTTTTGAATAGTTTGCAGCACCCGTTTTGAATGTAAGCTGAGCCAGCTGGTTGGGTCAAAAAATTAAAAAAACAAAGAATAATTATAGTAATTATTATAGTGATTTTGGATGCCTGTTTTAGGTTTCCAAACTTGAGACGTCTTGAAGGAACCTGATTTTACATAAGTGCTAAGCACACACTTTCTGAAACTTGGGCTTCTTTAAGGTGTCCCAAGTTAGACACCCAAAATCACCAGTCACTTTTGAAATTCTTTGTCTTTATGACAGAGGAAAATTTTTTTATGAAAATTCAAGATCAGTCAGGCAAGTCATTTTTGAATAACAGGATTCTGAAAAGTTAGTGTTTTTGTTTTTATAAAAAACGTCATCTTTTTTCTTTTTTTCCCAACCCAAAATAGCTGTCAAAAATGAGTTAATCTAGTAACCTCCTCATATTTGTTTCTATTATTCCGCAGTGGTTACCAAGGCACTGGAACATTTTAATTAAGGTTTGTTGGAATGTTTTGAACTTGCAAGCATTATAAACAAAATGAGAAATTTTACAGACATTCCAAACAACATGAACTGCCAATGTTCAACAAGACAAATAGCTAGGATAAGACAATGAGAGTTTCTAAGATCAATTCCCTTCCATCCCTCCTCCCAGTACATACATACTTTGTCAAAAAATAACCCTTTTTTTCCTGCCTGAAACTTGCCACTTGTGCTTTTTGGGCACAGGAAGGTGTTTGGGAAAGCACATTTTCAAAAATACAAGCCTGAATAAAGGTAATTTACCTTTCTTATATGTCAGTCTCTCTTTTTTCAGATGGCATGTCTGGCAGTCCTTTATTTGAGTCATCCCTTTGCATGTTCTGGAGGCAGTTCAGAGCTGTAGTAACCTCAGTAACAACTTCCCAGAGGAAATCCACCAAAATAGACTTACTGCATCCATTTACTGTATACTATGATATGGTCCCAGGTCTTTCTGTGTCCCTTCTATGTATTTCCTTAAAGTCCTCCAAAACCCTCCACATCTTTAGAGTCTATATTGGTCTTTGAGAAACCAAGGAAAGTAAATTGATAATTTCAATCTATTTAAAGAACTCCAGTACAGGTAACTTTTCTTTCCCTTTTCAATATTGACAGTAAAGATACTTATTCTTGGGATATTCATAAGCAATAACAGACCCCTAGAAGAGATGAGAATGAGAAGGATATTTCACTGAATGATTAAAGAACTGCTCTCCCAAAATGGACATCAAATCGCAAGGTCAGGAGAAGAAAGTAACACCATGTAGGCTGAAGTTCAAGTAGCAGTTTGACATGTTTGCACAAATGAGACATTTCCGAGGCATGCCTTAGAAGCTACTGTAGAATTAGCCAAATGCAGTCTGATCCTTTCAGGATTGGGAATATCTGCTAGCTCACTGATTATCTATATGCAGGATTTAATCCACTAAAATGAGTGTTGGGAGGAAACAGTCTGTCTCTAACCCTATTACTATAAACCACAAATAAACTGGGAGAAATTATGGAATGTTTTTGTTCTAGTAGTTTAGGATTTTTTTCCTCATCTAATGTGAACAGGGAGACACTAGAACCCTTGCTATGGTAAAATATCTGGAATAGGAAGATCTAGCTTCTGTTTGGGCTTTCTCTGCTACTTCCTGGTCTGTTCCTTGTGAAGAAGGAATGGGGAACAGAACTATTTTTCAGCAGAGGGTTGCCCTTCCTTCATTAGGACTGCAGCTGTGCTGAATCCTACTATATCTGAAGCTCTACTGTGAGGAGGGAGATGCTCCACGTGGTACCAGGCTGAATGACCTTGCTGAACAGAGCCAAGAGTGCTCTGAGAGAAAATGGAAGAGAAGAAAGAAGATCACATGGGAGGATGAGCTGAGGATACAGGGGGAAAAACAAACCTAGAAAAGTAGAACAGAAAAAGAGAAGTCACTCTGCACAGGAAAAAAACCAAGGAATTTGGGGAAGCTGGTTCTGAGCTGGTGCTCCTGCTGCGGATGAAAAGTGCTGGTGAGCTTCTACTGCATGATTAGTCCTTAAGGAAGAGGGTAGAGAATATAATTGTGAACTGCATTTAAAGCATGCTTTGGGGATGACCCACCAGAGGCAATTTGGGATGTGCATTAGAACATCGTATCTCAACAATGGTTTGCACAGAAACTCCACTTTTGTTTTATTGTTCCTTTACTTTCATTTGTCCTCAATGAGCTCTAGGACACTGATCTATTGTTAAAGGCTGGTATTATAATTTTGGAATTATTCAATAGCAATGTTTGAACCTCTAATGAGGAGTGTGAGGAGGCTATAAATTTGTTTAATATTATACTTCTAGGAGATTACAAACCCTGGAGCCATGGCCCATAATTTAGACACTCACTGTCTAACATACTAGTTCAAAGAACATAGAAGCCCTGTCGATACACCCAGCAAACTTATAAAGCCTGGAAAATGATTGGCTTTAATTCAAGGAGATTACAATCTCCATAGGCATAGTTTGTATGCTCTGTAAGCCAATTAGTCTGGTTCAAAGTTTTACAGACATACGCAGCTCAAATTCCCACTGTACTTAAATTGGTGTTAAATGCTATAAAAACTAAGTGGGCAGCTCAATGTGAAAGAGGAAACCACTAACCATCATGTCACTGTTAGTCCAGTCTGGGGGAAAGGTATTTTCCTTTACTACGTGATGAAGTCTGGCAACATCAAAGAGAGCTGATCCATGTTTCCCAGTGTTCAGAATTGGCTCCAAGTATTTCCAGAATGTTTCGAGGTCTTTGATAGCTTTAGCTTTCTTCTTTTTTTCAGCTTCTACACCTACAAATGAATTGTTATTAAATAAATTATAGCATATTTGTATCCCAGTGTCTCCCTTTACATGGAAATAGTGAGTCTGAGAAATATTTCTGGAACATTTAATAGGAAACATGAGTTGCAGGTTGGTCTACTCTAATGTAAGTGCTCAAAAATTTCCATTCTTAAACAAATTCCAACAAAAATATCTTAAGTCAAGCCCAAAATACACAACAAAAATTTAAAGAGGGGAAAATCCTTCATAGGATGTTGCCGTTGAAGAAACAACAAATAAGTGCCTGAAATCCAAAATCTAAAGTTACACTTAACAAAATGCCTTGGGCCTAAACCAGTAACTGTTCTTTGAATGTGAGGTAAGTAAATGTTATCATCTCCATTTTATAGATGTTGAAACTAAGACAAATAGACATTAAAGTGTGTTTCATCTGTAAAATGTGATTGTAGAAATGACATTGCAGGTACTGCAATAATCAAATTTCAAATTTACCCAGGTTATAAACAAAAAATGTTTTTTTCTAAATGCCAGCCCTATAAATGCACTCTGGGATCATGGCCTGATTTTTGGAGTTGCTGAGAACTGCAGCTGCAAATGCCTTGATTTCATTTGGAGCTGCGGATGCTCAAGACCTCTTAAAATTAAGCCTGGGGCTAAATTTATCCCTGGTATAACTGCAGTGACCCATAGGTTTCTAAAATAGATAACTCAAAAAGGTAAGGCAGTGGACTATTCTGAAACTTTGGTTTACGTAACTTTCCCAAGGCCATACAAGGATTCTGTGGCAGTCATGAAGAGAACCAAGGAATATCCTTCCTCAACTAAGGCATTTCTATCTGCTGATGATGCTCAAGGGTTGTTAACAAAGGAATGTGAATTGGAGAATTATGTCTGATTGAGTATATTCTACAGATACTTGTATGTTGAGTATGACACAGTGCAGTGGGGGTATATGGCTTGTACTGACAGGATTGGAGATGTTTGATACACATTAATACTGTGCTTCCATACTTTCCAATTTTTGGCTTAGGTGCAGAGAAAGCCTCTGATCAAACAATGTGTCAGTTTTATTATCAAGTCTTACAGAAAACTAACTTTAGACAATACTTTATTGCATCCATGGAAATGTTTTACAAAACCCCTAATGCACATCTCTCACTGTCTCTTTACAACCAGGGCTCCACTCTCTCCATATTAGCGCTTTGCATTATTGGTTGAATCTTCAGTGGCACTGGAGCAATATGACTCTTCACATACATTTAAAACAGCGAACACAGTATTTTACCGTTTATGACCAAAAGTATTTAAGAAATAAAGATGCATGAAAATCTACTCCACAATTGAGCTACTTCTTTGACTGATACATCCTGTGGACAAGATAGAGGGTCAATATCTTAGATCAGAAATTCTATCCTTTGGTACTTGCTCCCATTCCTCCTTGCCTTTGTGATTCCAAGGCATGTTGTCCCTTAAGAGTTAATAATTCTCCTCATGTAAACCTGTTCTCTTACAACTTCATCCCATTGTTACAAATGTTAAGGTCAGGCACATTTGATTGACAAAAGATATCTGATTAAAATGAGCATACTTCTATAATTTTTATGCTCTTCCCAGATAGTCTATAGAATGGTAGCCCCAAAGCTCTGTATTAGCCTTTGACAACTGCATCCATTTTAAAGAAGGAGGAAAGCTGAATCTTCCAAACTGGACATACTACTACTGGAAAACAGTTACGAGATGAATCTGGTTGGCTACACTATGAAAAAAATGGAAATCATTTGACTTGGCAGGATTTATACATTGAAATCCTGGCACCAGTGAAGTCAATGGGAGTTTTGCCATTGACTGTACTGAAGTCATGAATTCACCTAGAGTGTCTCTGTGTACATCACTGAAATTATTTAACAGTCTATTTTGCACTTAGTCCTCTACTCTCACATAGAAAAAGAACTGATAATTAATGTAACTATGGAATTGTAGAAAAAACTATCAGCTCTACTTTAAATAAAATGAAAATACACAAATTATGCCTCTCTCTCTCTCTCATGTTTCTAAGGAGACTTTGCTTTATATCCAAATGTCAAACAACAGTTATAAAAAAAGTATAGAGTCCAAGATGGTGTTTTCCTCTTTTTTCCCAGGGATAGTGTGAATTTTTAAAAAATATGTACTTATTTATTTAATGAGAGGTATGCTTAGGAAAGGCTAAAAAGATTTCTGGGATTCTACCATGTATGTGATAATCCCAGCTATAAAAAATGGGAATAAAAGAGCTTAAATCTAACAGAGAAACTTCATATATGGCAAAATAATACCTGATATGGCAGCAATTTAAATATCGTCTTTCATTCAAAGATGTCTTTATGTATTTACAAACACAGAATATCTTTGTTATACCAGGAAAGGATAAATGAATCATGAGAAAAGACACACTGACAAAAGTCTTTGACAGAGACCTCATCCAAATCTATGTGCTTCCTTGTCATGTACCATGCCCATCTTCAAGCTATCACTAGAGCATGTTAGGACTGGGATTTCAATGTAATACTAGGTAAAAAGCAGCAGGCAGGTTCTCTAGAACATCTGTGTCAATCTTTGATTTCATACACTTATAAAGATCTTCAATTCTTTCCATTGTAAAGTCTACTGTACCTCTAAAATGATCAATCAATTGAATTCAAGTAGTCCACCAAATGGTATTACTCATGGAGTCATTACTGCCCCATTGACTTACTGCACGTGGTATTGCCCCCAAATGAACACACACTGAATTTCTATCCAAAGTATGTGTCTAAAAATTAGACAAACTTCAAAGAATAAATCCCATGACTGGATTCATTCACCAGAATTAAAGTACCATGAATTGTCAGTTTATCTGTGATTTCACTAATTGATTCTTTGACTCCATTGTTCTTAAAGAGCTCAAAATGCATCTTCAGTTCCTGTAATGGACAGATGTTTTTAAGAGGCTTCACAGACAATTCAGTCAAGATCTGGGGTCCTTTCATTGAAATTTTTTACCTGTAAATTTCATTTATACTAATACCATACTAATTTTGCCAAATTGACATGTGGGCTAGATGTCACTAGTTAATTATTCTTCTATGTAAGACCTAGAGAACTGGGAAAGAAGGGAATGAGGAAGAAATTTAAGAAAAGAAAAAGATTGTTGAATCTCTTCTTCTGTAAACATTGGACAAGAAAATATAATAGTACATTTCTCATCTCTAATAACTGTGGATTGCAAGGCAAAGCAAGTACCAGTACTAGTGACGTTAAGTATCAAAGCTACTTAACTGGCTCACACCTAAGTGGTAGCATACAAATATTAAGCTCCTTTCCTCCTGTAGCCCTAGATATTTAAAACTTTTAAAAAAGAAAGCACAGGCACTCAGTTAACAGTGAAAAGCATGGGTAAGAACCTAAATAAAATTTAAAAAATAGAATATTTAGGATTTTATAACAGCTATTTGTCCTATCACTAGCTTACCTTCAGGTGGAAGTAATGATTCTTCTTGCAGTTTAGCTGCTCCCAAGTATGCCTGCAATGGCTCGTAATTTTCGGAAGAAATCTTAATTACGTTTGAGATAGTGACCCCGAGCTCAGACAGCACAGGCAGTAGCTGAGGGTTGTGGAAACCCAAAACTATGAAGTAATACTGGGCACCGTCATCTGGTTCATCATCTATTCAAAATATCAAAATCACCAGTTACATTACAAAAGAAAAGCAAATGAGAATAGAAAATATCAACTGCTATATAAAGTATATTATAGCTCAATTGCATAGCAATAGCAATAATTAAGGTTGCACAAGTGTTTCTATTGTAGCCCCTTCTGTTCTGATGCACACCATTTTCTGAACTTTCATCTTTTAAGCTGAAATTTTCCAAGCAGTTTCTGTAGCCATCTGCATGGAACTTGTAGGGAAGAGCACAGCTTGCAGAAATGAAGAGTTTGGAGGAGGTACCAGGAAACAATTACGTCTGCACATAGCAAGAGGGATAGTTGTAGATGTAGCATCCCTGTCAATAGCTCTCTTAATAGAGAAACCAGTTTAGTTTCAGAAACATGGAGTGCTATCATGTTCTTACCCAGCATATGTATGGTACATGAAATGGTTACTATCCAAGAGCGAATTTTTTTAGGAAAATACGTACAAAAATATTTGAGCTGTTTTTGAGAGTGAGGGAAATGGAAAAGGAGCATTTTCCACATCATAAAAAGCAGTGATTTTGCTTTAGCCCCTAAGCGCATACAGGTAAGAATCTGACATGTGGCAGGATGAGTTCTGTGGGACGATAGGAGGTTTTCAGTGTTCTGGTAAAAAATGGATTTTTGATTTGCTCAAGTTCTTTTGGTTTGAAAATTATAGTTTGAACATGTGCGGGAGTGTTTTTTTACACAGCTATACTGCTTTTTAGTAACAATCTCCAAGTGCTCTAAATCAAAGAAGGCTGCACTGCTCATGCATGCATAGCTGAGTTAACTGCTCAGGGGAAAATGAAGTGAATATATGTATTGAATGAGGTAAAGCTTTCTAGAAGCCATCTTGATTCACTGTCAAATAAACTGGAAACCAGCATGCTGCAGGAAATAAAGTGCAATACACAGTGAGCCTTGCCTCATATAGGGCTCAGTTCTGCAGTGCTGCGCCCTCTGGTGCACAGTGCTGAGCACCAATCCAATAAAGCACTTAAATACATGAAGAAATTAGATATTCACATGATTAAAGCTAAACACGTGTGAGTGCTTTCCTGGATTGGACTAGAGCACTCAGCAACTTGCAGGATCAAACCATCCCTCTGCATCTTAATATGTACTGCTGCACTTTACAGTTATTGAACAGCAATTATTAAAGGTCTAGAAAACATGACCTATGAGGGAAGATTGAAAAAACAGTATTTGTTAAGTTGGGAGAAGAGAAGACTGAGGGGGGACATGATAGTTTTCAAGTACATAAAAGGTTGTTACAAGGAAGAGGGAAAAACATTGGTCTCATTAATATCAGAGGATAGGACAAGTGGCCCTTCCAGTCAGGAGTGCAGAAGGGGAGGCAAGCTGGGGCATGGTCCATGCCCCCCCCATCAGCTGGAGCACAGAACTCCTCCGGGGCCAGGGTGAGGAGAGTGAACTCCTATGGCTTCAGGGGAAGAACCAGCTCCACCAGCCCTGGAAAGAAAGCCAAGTGCCAGAGGAGCTGCGGGGGAAGAATGAGCTCCACTGGCCCTGGGGCAACGGGGAGAGGCGGGGAGAGCCAGCACCACCAGCCGCAGGGCAATGGTGCGGGTGGGAGAGCCAGCTCCACTTGCCCCAGGGCCACGGAGGTGGGGAGAAGTGGAAGAACCCAGCTTCTCCAGCTGTGGAGGCACAGAAAGTGCCCCTTCAAAAGTGGCCAAATTTTGATTCCTGTGCACACCGTTTCCAGTGCTTGATTCTATAGGCCTTTGTGTATAATTTGACTTCATTCCCAAGTAACAGTACAGAGCTTTGTGACATTTTATAACACAGGAGAAGGTTGCCTCATCGATATTGAGATAAAAGTAATTATTTTCTTTCTTGACTAATAATCAGTTTCAATCTTTCTAAAGGGAAGACATCAGAGTCTTGAATCCACAGTGAGGTTTCAAGACTTTTAAATGTTCGTTTACTGAGTTGCTCAGCAGTGTATCTGCATGCCTTACATACCCAAATATTTGTCATCTTCCTCCTCTTCTCCCCGTCGCTTTAACATGGTGTCCTTTTTAACAGTAGTTGCTGTTGGTGCTGCTTCAGCTTTCTTTCCCTTCCCTCCTTTTCCAGGAGACTTGGCACTGGGTGGCTTCTCCTTCTTGCCAGGAGGTTTAGCTTTCCCTTTGTCTTTTTCTCTCTCTTTTTCTCGCTCTTCTGCTGCCTGGTAACATTAACAAACTAATCTCACATTTTAGCCTAAGCATGTACAGGACAAATGGTTGACTGCAGTAAAATATTCGTGTTTAAATGTATGTATATGAAACTTTTCCCTCTGACCCTTCAGGATATTGTTTTGGTGCAGCTGTCCTGAGCGTCACCTTTGCTCCCTTCTCACGTTCTTCAGTTTAATATATTCTTATTAAATAGCAGTGCCCAAGACTTCATGCTAAAAGAATACAGTATATATGAGAAAATAACTATCAATTTAAAAAATGAGTGAAATTAGTGCTGGTGAAAGATACTAATACAGCACTGGAGACTGATGCCCTCTGATGCTTTAGCTTCAGAGCAGGTACACCACTTGCAGCAGCAGGGCAAGCTTCCCCGTGGAAACAAGCATGAACTGTGGCTGATCAAAGAGTCCAGTCTCTAAAGCCCATTCAGTCCTTAGCTTCACTACTGAGACTGCAAACTATGAATTGCCAATTGGTGCCAACTCTGTCTGCCTCTTCTTTGACATGAACACTTGTCCACTATGAACTGGGATTGAGAGCACCAAACTCTTTTTATACAGGACACTAAGGAATCATTAGATAATTCCCAAACAAAATCTATATTAAAATGGAGTTAAGGTGGACGGTCTCTATCGGTAATATAAGATTAAAAAATTGCAGGGATGGTTTCACCTGTAGTAGTGACACCATGCCATAACCATATGATTACGACTAAGGCAATTTAGTGTTTGTAGTCCCTGATTAGATTAAATGGATTTTTTAAAAGGCACATTAGATTTTTTTCTCCCCTCCAGCCCTTCATGGTGTCATGTTAAAGGGTGTGCAAGCAGCAAGCAATGGTCTCAGCACTCTGTATAATTAGTATGATTTCCATACTCAGTTGTTTTGCAGGATACCGCAGAAGAAGCAGCCTTTCTGGCTGTAGTTGTTGTCTTTTAGTTCAGATTAGAAACTAGAGATTCTGCCATCTTTTGCTTTCTCCCTTCTCATCCAGGTGCTAAACACCCTCTTCTATGCTCCTTTTAAACCATTCAGAGATGTCTCCAAGAGATTCCTAAAGCGGTCTATCTAGTGGATTGACAGATTCCAGTCAGTTTTCATCATCTCCTTTCAAATGTATTCCACTTCAGACTTTTGTAAACCCCATCTTTTTGTGCCAGTGCTTTGGGTACCTAACTCAACAAACACATCAAATAAGATTATACAACTGTAAGTTATATAATGTTCACAAAATTCTGCCTTATTTATTGTATCCAGTTCATTTCCTAGAACTAAATCCCAAACACAGGAGACACTGAACTTGTCAGGTTTTAACAAAGAACTCTAGATGTCTTCAACACCTCCAGAGTTATGAGCCTGTCCTTTGCTATTATTTTTTGCCAGTTTAATATTTCTCTACATTATGTAGTCTCATTTGCTTATTCTTTAATCTTTTACATAGACTGCAGCATCTACCTGTGCTGGATTTTCATCCCATTTGTTTCTTCTGATGTCTTTCCCTATGATTCCTATCTTTTTTATAATTACTAAGCAGTTATTTCCTTCTCATTCCTCTTACAAAGATTTGTGTGTTAACTTTGTACCCTTTCTGTTTTTCTTTCTCCTGTTCTACCTTCTGCATCTCAGTACTCAAGAATAAATATTTAATGGTTAATTATTTTAAAGACTTAATAAAAAGAATATTCTATTTGATTTGTTTTTAGCCTCTCCTCAGTTATAAATACACTTATTGGATATTTTCTACTGGTAGGAGGGGCATAAATTGAATTAACTTTGGCAACACTTGACTGTGTGATCTGGAGGAAATGGAATTGCCTTCATAAATCTGGGTGGAACATCCTCTCTAAACCATACTACAGTACCTTCTTTTCAGCTGCTCTTCTCTGCAGGTCCATCTGTTTGATGCAAAGCAGCTGAAATTTCAATAGTTTTCCAATGAGTGTTACAGGAAGCTGCTCTCCACTATCCAGAATTGCTTTGGCTGCCTCTATCACCTGCAGAGAGGTGAAGATAAAATTATTAATACAGTTTCAATATAAAATTTGGAGTACACTGTGTGGCTGACAAGGTGGAATGATATTTCACATTTTAATGTATGTGGCTCACAGTAATAAGGACATACTAAGTCATACTTTCAAAAAATGACACCACCAGTGACCGTCTATCCCCACTCCTTTGCTCCCAGGTCCTTCTTGCTAATTAGCTGAAGTGCTGCTCACTATCACACTAGACACAAACTGAGATGGGGGCAACATTCTACATTTCATTTTAGGAGTAGATAGATATCCAGTTCATGCTGTAAAAACATCCACTGTTAGGTTTTAAATAAAGAAGTAATATTAAACAGCAACTTAGAGAGTTATAAATTAAATAGCATTTAATAGATACCAAACTAACTAGGATAGTCTGGGCTACTGTTTACAAAATAGCTAGTGTCTGAGTTACTAACCTTGACTGAAAGATACAAACTGCTTGATGGCAATTTGGAAGGGGCTATACTGGTGCAAAGACACCCTCTCTTTGTTTAATGTAGATTGGACTGGTACTATGTAGCCTAATTGAGGTGAAATAAGGCTATTGAGTTTTCTTCAGGTGACGACAGCAGCAGGAACATACAGCTGCACTGTCCAGATGTGTGACACTGACAGGCTGTTTTATGACTATGTTTTTTACAGCCTGTTTCCACTAAATATCATACAACCCACTAACATCTGGGTAGTTTTCCTTAGAGCCTCATAACCACTTTATTTACTGCGAAAAAAAATAAAATAGCACAAAAACACCATAAAGTTGTTACATGCTTCTTTTCACTTCTGTTTTTTCTCTAATAAAGTTCACCTATGTAGGAAGCATTGCTGAAGAGAAATCCAGCCATAATATTTTCCTACTCTTGTTTTTAAGCAAGCATCAGATTTATGTATAACCTTGGGCTGAATTAGGTGTTACTCAAATGTTTTGACATGTTTCTTTTTCCCCCCTTGGAGCAATTACACTTGGATAGATATGGTATCAATTTTGCTTGCTCAGATTCAGACAATGAAGGTGCATGCTGCATCTTACTGAACTGTGTCTTGGCTGAGACAGACACATCATTTGCCTTGGGATTTCATGGTTTCTTGTTCAGTTTCTTAGGAGTTTCCCCCTACCAAGTCAAAGAGGGGAGAAAGTAAATTGAGCCTCTAACTATGAATGACTCTATGGATCAAACTGAGCCAAAATTTAACTGAAACTGATATGGACCAAATTACTGTTTCATACCATAGGAGGAGGAATAAGATAGAGCCTTGCAATCCGACCAGAACCCAATGGGACACTGTCGAATTGAGGTCAAGTCAGGTCTGAAAACAGCCCGACCCTCTCGGGCTTAGGCTGGGTCATCTCCTATCACTTGCTCCTGCCCATGGGATTGGCATGGCAATGGTTACATGCCCTGCTCCTGCCAGCCACTGCCACTTCACTGTGCTGTGTGTGCTGCAGAGTGAGTGTGCCAACAAGTTGTGGTCTCTGCAGCACAGTGAGGTGGTGTCGTTCAGCAGGAACAAGGCATGCAGCCACCAGTGCACTGAGCCCATAGGCAAGAAGTGGCTGGAGACAGGGTCACAGGTGTGGGGCGAGCAAGAAGCCCTCAGCAGACCAAACCCAGAGATGAGGTAGCGGCATTGACACAGGTTCAGGGTGAAGTGTTGGGTTTGGGTCAAGTTGGTTCTGAAAACTATTTGATGCTCTCAGGTCAGGTTTAGATTCAGGTTGGTCTTTAAAATTAGGCCCAAGCAGACCTCTGGAACATAATCCAGATTTTCTGGAATTCAGAAGAGGAAGACAAAACAGCATAAACACTTGCTTACATAACAAACAAAAACTCAACACTAGTAAATCAGGCATTTTGCTCACTACATGATTAGAAAAATGTGACATATACCATCAGTTTTGCTTTGCACTACATAATATACCTTTGGCAGAGTACCTCCTGACCACTGTCTCCGTTAGGGCCTAATCCAACTCTAATTAAAGTCAACTGGAAAGGCATCTGCTGGTTTCTGAGATTGATTAGGACCTCAGCAAGTAACAGATTAGAGAAAGATTTAGAGACCAGCAGATGGGACCTGTACCCTAAAATCTATCAGTCAATTGTAATGAAAAATATTCAGCTGGAGCTAGCTCAAGCAGGGAAAGTCAGTTCAGAGAGAGCGAATTTGGCAGAAGCAGCGTTCTTATCCCCTTGATTAAGAGAGAGAGATCCTTGTGTGGCTCTTCACTGACCCCTTCTGACAAATGCAGAAGTGGTGTTAACAGTTTACAGGAGACACATTCTGACTGCGTAACTAGAAAGTTAGGTCATGCAAAGCAGAGTCCTTGAAACACTGCACAGGGGGAATCCTGGAAGGTTTTCCAAAAACTACATACAGTAACTAGGCCTGGTGACAGTTGTTGATTTATTGTTCAAGGAGGTGTGCGGCAATTCTCCAAAATGGACCACATTTTTGGAGTTGTAACATACCCACCCTACACACACTCACATCATATATCATTTGAAAGCTTATTTTATGTATGTTTAGATGAGGTATGATGTGTTGTCAAGTGGTGCCGTAAGCCTATAGACGAGATGAAACAATGATACTCAGAATGAGAAAATGTCAGTGTTTGCACAGTACCAGAAACACAGCAACATGACTATGACGACAGTTTTTACTGTTTAAGGCCATGTCTATACTACAGAGTTAAGTCGACTGAAGTTACGTTAACGATCATAAGCCACTTTAATTACATCGGTTGTGCATGTCCACACAACACTCCTTGCATCAGTGAAGGGCATCTGAAAGATGATCTTGGGTAGCTATCCCTCTGTGCAACTTGCCACCCTGTCACCTTCTGCTGGGAGCTCTGGGAACGGATTATGATGCATCAGAGAGGTATGCTTGCTGTCCCGTGACGCAGTTCTTTCCATCCCATCATTCCATGGGCGTGCAACTTTGTTTCACGCTGTTTTTCAACAGCTCTTGTAAACTGAGCTCCCACCAATTCTGCCTGACAGCATGGATCCTGAACTGGTGATGAGTGTTATGAGCACAATGTGACTGGTCCTGCGGTATTTCATGAGCTGTGAAACAGAGGGTGAATTGGTAATGCCTGCCCTGCTATCTGCCATGGAAAGCAATAATTCAAGATTGATGCTGGTATTCATGGAACAGCTGCACAGAATGGACCATCGGTACCGGGCTCAGGAAACAAGCATTGAGTGGTGGGATCACATTGTGATGCATGTACGGGATGACGAGCAGTGGCTGCAGAATGGATGCACAAATCCACCTTCCTGGAACTGTGTGCAGAGCTTGCCTCAGCACTGCAGCGCAAGGACACCAGAATGAGAGCTGCCCTCACTGTGGAAAAGCGAGTGGCAATTGCTTTGCAGAAGCTGACAACTCCAGACTATTACTGGTCAGTCACAAATGAGTTTGGAGTTGGCAGGTCCACCATGGGGGTGGCAGTGATGAAAGTGTGCAGAGACATTAATTGCCTCCTGCTACGAAGGACTGTGACTCTTGGTAACGTCCAGGAAATAATTGATAGCTTTGAGGCACTGGGATTCCGTAACTGTGGTGGGGCAATAGATGGGAACACATATCCCAAATTTGGCCTCAGACCATCTTGCGATGGAGGTACATCAACTGAAAGGGCTACTTCTTCATGGTCGTGCAGGTGCTGGTGAATCTCCGGGGCTTTTTCACTGATATCAATGTGGGGTGGTAAGGGAAGGTGCATGATGCATGCATCTTTCAGACCACTGGACTGTACAGAAAGCTGGACGTTGGGACTTTCTTTCCTGACCAGAAGATTCTAATGGGGGATGTGGAAATGCTCATAGTGATCCCTGGAGACCCAGCTTACCTCTTGCTCCTGTGGCTCATGAAGCCTTACACCAGGACCATAGAGAACAGCAAGGAGCACTTCAAAAACAGACTCAGCAGGTGCCAAATGACTGTTGAATGTGCCTTTCACTGATTAAAAGGTCATTGGCACTGTCTTTTTGGCTGCTTAGACTTCAATGAGGAAAATATTCCCATAGTCATTACAGCCTGCTGCAGTCCCCATAATATTTGTGAATCGAAGACAAAAAGTTTCCCCAGGGGAAGACTGCTGAGGCTGATCAGCTGGCTGCTGATTTTGAGCAGCTAAATACAAGGGCAATGAGAGGGGGCACAGCGAGAGGCTATTCAAATCAGGGAGGCTTGGAAGGAGCATTTTGACAATGATTCCCAGTAACGTGTCTTTATGTGTCAATGTTCACTTGCCACCTTGAATTACCCCTGTAGTGCTTGCTTCCTGAACATTAATTGTACTAAGCAAATATTCCTGTCTGTAGCCACTGTGTTTGAATGTTACTACTGACCAATGTATTCATTTTATTTCAAAGACTCAAGTTTAATAACAGGACAAAACACACATTTTTGGTCAAATGGGACATGGAAAAAAGGAACAGTATCTCCGTTACAGCTCTCACAGCTGTGTGTAACTCCAGCTTTCATTGTGAAACCAGTCAATAGGCATGGAATGCATGAGGTACTGTGAGGACCTGGAAACACACAAGGAATGCAGAGGGGAAGTTTGTGGAGGGTGTGGAACGAAGTTCTGTATTGGCTGCAGAGGAAGTCGTGCACAGATGTCCTCAGACTGCAGCATAACGAGGGACTTCCACAAGCTTTATCTTCCAGTCTGCTCCTGCCCCTGTCTCTTTTCCAGGTTATCCAGCCTGAGTTTTTCATTAACTGTCTCCCTTTACACTCTTGTTTCACTATGTGCTGTATCTGTTGACTGCAGCACTTTGCAAAACATTTCCTCCTTACTCCTCCTGGTTCGCTGCCTTATCTGACAGGTGCTTCACCAGTGCAGAGGACTGGGTCTTTAAGGGAACATCTGCAAAATCCAAAGAAACAGTGAAAGAGACAGTATTGAGTGCGCTCACACTCAGGAATCACAAAAGTTACACTTACTGTCCCTTCATTAGCACACAGCTTGGCGGGCGTCCCAAATATAGTGAGTGCGCCAGGACGGGAGGTCGGAAGGGGGAATGGGCAAGAATGGACAAAGGGTCTAGGTGGTTTGCGAAGGGGGTTACTACAAGTGGCTAAGGAGTCTATTCTGAATATTGGTACCCTTTTCCACAAGCTAGGGTAATTGAACCAAATATCTCACTCATAAGGATAACCCAGGATTCAGTGATGCATCGCCTGCATGCTTGCGGCTTCAGACCAGCTCCATATGCTACTTGCCTGTGTGCTACTCTGATCCCTGCAGAAATAAATTGCCAGGTGGCACAGCAACGTTTCCTACAGCGGTGGGAAAAACAAGGCAGCACTGCCAAGAAACCTTCGGCAGAGGATTGCAGAATACCTACAGAAAAGTTTCCTAGAGAACTTTATGGAGGATTCCCAGGACATCCCCGTGTACATTAACAAATTTTCTATCATGGCCCCAATGCATAGATGCACAGGCACTGTTGTTAAGGAGACACTAGCATATAACAAAATTAAAGAAAGCTTAATCTCCTCTCATCGTGCAGAATCAAAGCAAAATGAGCACTTACCGGAGCTCCCCTCTTCTGCATCATGCATGCCAAAGCCAGAGTGCTGGGACTGGCTACACCATTCCAGAGTAAAAAAAAAAAAAAGTCGTAACTCTGAGGACCAGTGGAAGCTCTGTTGCGTGCTTCACATGGTCCTCCAGCTCCTCTTTCCTGTCCATCACTTCGTCACTGGGGCTGATCTGCTGGTCACTGCCTCCAATCCCTGTGAAGCATCCATGGGGCTCTTGGCAGCAGAGGTGGGGTCACCACTGAGGATGGTGTGCAGCTCTTTGTAGAAGCAGCATGTCTTTGGCACCACATCAGAGCGATAGTTGGCCTCCCTTGCCTTCTAGTACACTTGCCTGAGCTCCTTGATCTTAGCATGGCACTGCTGCATGTCCCTCTTGCACCCCTTCTCCTGCATGCCACTAGCAATCAGCCCATAGGTATCAAAGTTCCTGTGGCTGGAGCGAAGCTGCGACTGCGCAGCCTCCTCTCCCTATGGACTCAGCAGATACAACAGCTCCAGTGTACTCCACACAGTAGAGCATCTGCTGCAGAAAGCTGACACGGTCAGCTAGGAAGATGTTGTGTGAACTGTGTTCCATCAGGGCAACAGAGTTCAAACTGCTCACCAGAGTGGTCAGGAAGGGCATTATGGGACACCTCCTAGAGGCCAATTAGGATGACATAACCAAGCACAGAGTCTACACTGATGCTGTGTTACAAAAGGCTTTATGCTGCTCATTGAGATGGTTTTATTATATCAGCGTAGCAGGGGAGTTACGTTGGTGGGAGGAGCATTTCAGTGTGTACACCTCCACGGTTTTGTCGATGAAAGCTGCATTTTGTCGACAAAACTGTGTAGTGTAGACAAATCCTAAATTAATTTCAAAACCTAACATGGTATTTATTGGTCAAAGCTAGCAAACAAAAATGTATTAGAAAATTTTTACTGGTTTTGCATGGACAAGTATTTTTTCCCCCAGAAATGATTAAGCTGTTTAGTATATGGCAAAAATGGCGAATATCAACTTTTGCATTATAGTAATACGAAATGTTTTCACATCACATATTCTTAATTGTCAAAATACCTCACAAGTGATTATTATAGCTGTCTAGATTTTCATTTCAAATTTGCTGACTAGATTAGTGACACACTGAAGCTTGTGCACCAGCAACAGTAGATTGCGTATTCAGTTTGTACTGCATGGTGGATAGATATAAATGTACGTGAATTCCTAATATAATGCTTCTTCACTTGTCAATTTTTGTAGATATACTGTAGCATCTAGTCTGCCTGGTAGAAGGCTTTAATTTGTAATTGCCTGTATACTTGTACAAAATAAAAAAAAAGTGATGGTAATGCTAACAAAATACTTTGGGAATTTTACCTCTACAGGTAAGCTATAGTATAGGAAGATATGGAGGCTACAAGCCTCTTAAAGTTTACATCAAAGAGAAAAAGACTCTTCACAAACTTTGAAAAATGTGTCATCAACAAAATAAAAGGAATATAAAACTATCAAAAGCTATCAGAGCTGGGCAGAATTCTGTGATGCTGGCAGCAGAAGCCAGGAAAGTTGAACTATATTGGTGGCTACTGAATGAGTTTTCTAGTTGAGATGATGTGCCATCAATACTCTATAACAGGGGTTGCTTTCAGAAACACACAAGCCAGTCAAATTTGGCATATAACAGAGTTGTAGTGAAGCAGGAAAGAAAAACTCTAAATCTGATCAGAAAGCACCATGTTTACCTGCTTCTATAACCACCAGAGCAAGCACGTCCTCCAGTGACTCGTCCTGTTGCATTGTTTGCTTGAGAAAAAGCCACAAGAAAGACAAGACACTTCATAAAATAGACACATTTGAGAGAGCAGCCAATCTATGGAAGGCAAGACTTCAGAGAGGGGATGATGATATATTGCACAAAATATATGTGGAAGACTTGATTGCTAAGAATGCAGTTTACTAATCAACATTCCTTTCTTCCTGCTTGAGTAAAAGGAATCTTTAAAGCAAAACCATCTAGTTACACTCCAACAATACAGTCACCGTATGACATTACATCTCTTCAATCCGCTGATAAAATGAACATACAATAATTGTCTAACGAGAAGATTCTCCTCCCCTCAAAACTGCTTCAAAAATATAAAGCCCTACTTCTCTCATATGTAGGGACTGCAGGCTATTCCAGTAGCAAACTACCTGCAAGATTAGAAAAACACTATGGTTCTGTAATTTCATTCCATGCAAAGCATGGACAGGCAAGTCTGCCATTGCTCTATGCTACACACATTAACTGATGCTATCCAAAATGCTAGTAGTCTGAAGCAAGAACTTAAGACATCCAAATATTTTGCGAATGTTCTGGTGAGTGAACTTGATGAGCAGCTTTCAAATGAACAAGTGGTTTAGTATAATGACATTTCAATTCTTCAGTCCGAAATAGCCAAAATAAAAACCTCAGACTATTATCCAAAGCCAGGTGACTGTAGTTTAGAAAAGTCAGCTATTTTTATGCTCCAAAGGGTTCAAGAGTTTGTCCTTTGGTTGATAGACAAAAAGACATACAACTCAGTCAGCAATGAGTATCATCCTTCAGAAGACATTCAAAGCAGGTGCCTCTCAATTGAATGGTACTAACGATTTAATAGGCCCAAAATTATCATACCACAGCACACAAGCCTTGCTGCACAGCTACATCATGGGTTTGGGTCTCACAATTTAATTGATATACTACACTTTCCTGGATTCTGCACCAGTTATGATAAGGTGAGGCAGTTCATCAATAATGCTACGAAAACTGATATAGAAAGATGCCAGGGAGGTATGTTCATTCCAAATGGAATTGTATCACTTCATCATCAACAGAGATGATAATATAGACATGAATGTAGAGACCACTGATGGAAAGAATACCTTCCAGACAATGACTAGAATAGTATCTCAAGAACAGTCTGCAGATAGTCCAGCATCACAAGAAATATCACTGAAGCATGGGAATGAAAAGTCACTTACTTTCCCTAGACAATCATCAGAAAAATCTTCCCTACACAGGCATTCTTCCCTATGTACATGCCAAGGCAATGAAGACTGTGGTAACCCACGCATTCTTGACAGAGATCATAATGATGAACAAAACAGTGATAATGATGTTGACTAGAAATGTCACCAACACTATTACATTTCCATGATACCTGTACAAATTTGTTATTAGATTTTATTTTACCCTTTAGATTGTTGTTATTAAGCTTTGAGGTCACAAAGAAAACCAGTTTTATGTCTTGAAATAATACATAGAGTCATTAAACTAACAGAAATTAATGCAGATATTTCAAAATGGTGGCTCCGGATGCCACTTTTTTCTGTCTGCAGCTAGCAAAAAGGTTGTGTCCCTTACTGATGGACAATGATCCTGGCTACACTGATCCACATCTTTGTGATTTGCAGGCTGTGCTATGGTACTTGGGAACGAATGCACTGATTTGAAAAAGAGTAAAACATAATAGCCTGCTTCCTGAGCAACACTAGCAACTAGGAGCCACTATCTTCCCATAGAACACAATTTCAAGAAAACAGAATTAGCTTTGGATGAAGCTACTTAAAAGAACATCTGTGGCCCAAAGGTTATGACCTCCAATTACACTTATGATGGAATTATGACATTTTCACCTTGAAGATCAAATTCATGAGTGTTCAGGCATACAGTTTTCTTGAAAACTGGCTCAGAATTTTGAAATTCCCTTCCAGAGGTGGTGATGAATGAGCACAGACCTCACTGCCTTCAGTGCAAAGGGTCTTGAGCATGAAATACTCAGAAGCTCCAATCCCTTAAAGCCACATAATCCAGTACAGAAATGGAATATCTGACTATCAGATGGTCTCCACTACTACCTTCCTTAGTACCTGTTGGTGCCCCCTTCCATCATGGTGATAATGCATGACCCTCTGTGCTGGCTACTTCAAAGACACTTTTCCCTCAAATTATAGTTTACTGAATTATAATCAAATAATAAATATAGTAATACATACATTTAAAAAATAAAGAACTAACTGGAGGTGCATGTAACAAGAAAAGCAGTTACTAACTGTTCTTCGAGATGTGTTGTGCATGCCCATTCCATTATAGTGTGCACCCAGCACATGGTTGTCAGAGTTTTTTCCCTCAGTGGTACCTGTTGCGGCAGCTCAAGCACCTGCTGCCGTCATGTGCCATTGTGTGAAGGTATAAAAGGCGGAGCCATTTCTGACCATCCGTAAGTTCCTTCTTACTGGATAGACTCTGATAGAGAAGAGAAGGAGGGCAGGAAAAGAATACTAGAAGCTAAGGTAACCATGCAGAATTTTATTTTCTTTGAGAATTTGTTTAATTCTCTTGGATCTTAGACAGGCCTAAGACTGCCTTTTGCTTTTGGAATAAGAAAGAAGTGGGAATAAAAGTCCTTCCCCCTGAGGAACTTGAAGGAGAGACTGGATCTCCTGCTTGAGTACCATCTTGTGAGAGTGGTCCCTGAAAAGGGACAGGGAAGGGGAACAGAAAAACTGAAGGGTGTCTCCCAGATTCACTGTCCTTAAGACTCACTGATCTCAGGTGACGTGAGACCAAACATGTGGGAAATGGGATAAATCATTGGTAAACAAAGGGAACAAGAAGGTGGCACTCTGGGAACTAAAACTCTGTCCTGGAACAATTCATCAAAATGCTTGTTTGGATGAAACTGCTGGATGAGAGGAACCTGGAGCTGTAAAAGATGAAGATGATTGTGGTTGCCTCCTGTACTTTCTGCCCCTTTTTCTCAACATGTTTTGGGACCAACACATAAATCTCGGATTTGCTGCAGCTGGAACTGCTTCTTTTTCGCTGTCACTATATAGATTCTAAGCAACTTCAGCATTGCCCTAAAATCCTTAAGGCTCTGGAGCCTATCATCTGTCTTCTGAAAAAAATGGGAGGTCTTGGATGGTCTGCTGGACCTCAGGAAGGAGGCTGGATGACTGCAGCCATGAACACTGTCAAATAGTTATGGCAGATGCCATGACTTGAGCTGCTGAGTCACCAGCATGCAAGCTGGCCTGAAGAGCTGCTGTGGCCATAAGCTTGCTTTCCTCCACATCGCAATGAATTCCTGTCTGCAGCTGTCTGGTAGCCTGTTCTTTAACTTCAATATGTTATCCTACACGGTGAAGTCATATGGACCAAGGAGTACCTGTTGATTTGCAATCCTAAATTGCAGGCCCCCTGTAGAATGAAGTTTTTAATCAAAAACTTATTTGAGTTCTTTCCCTTTGATGTTGATGCCTGTTGTCCCTGCCTCTCCTGCTCATTAGCTGCAGCAGCTATTGAGGTGGGGGATGTGTATATAGGTGCTCAAATCCCTTTCACTATGGCAGGGAGGGAAGACAGGGTCTTCCATAACACCTTGACTGGCTCCATAACACCTCACTGATTGGGAGAGCCACCCTGGTGGGTCCTGCTGAAGTCAAAATATCCATCAGCTTGTGGAATTTCTCACAAATCTCCTCTGCTTGGATATCCAGTTCTGCAGTTTCCTTTTTCACAAGTCATGGTGAGCTTTATAGTCATCTGGTGGGGAAGAGTCACTCACTGCTTCTATCACTGCACCTGGTGAAGAGGAAGAAACAGCACATGGATGCTAAAACAGGGTTTACTCTATCTCGTCTGGTGGAGGAACCACCAAGGAGGCTTCCACTGGTGCGTTACCAATCCCAGTCCCAACGACAGGAAGATGTTGTGTCTGGTGCCGATGCTCCTAATGCATGTCCAAGGAGAGAGACTGATGTGGATGAGGGGACGACAGGGCAGCTGGGGAGAAACCCCATAGGGTCCAGAAAGGCCATTGACATGGTCCTGGGACCCATTCCTTACCAGGCCATTGCCTCGTCTGGTGGCCACTGCTGAGGCTGCTATGGGAATCGTGGGACATAAGCCTCCGACTGAGGATGTATTTTCTGCCTAGGCTGGGATGCATAGGACCCAATCGCTGAGTCTGAAGAAGATTAAGAATCTGAGTCTTTTGATAATGGAGGAGTGGAACTCATTGGTACTGGAAAAAGATAGGCAGAACATGGACATGGCAGTACCATAGAAATCATAGCTGGCATCCCTCTTAATGGTACTGTCTTCCAAGATAAGAAAAGCGTTTGTGGCATCAGCACCTCATACTTCAGAGGAGCAGGAGCAGGGTTCCTAGGCATCAGGACTGAATGCAGCCTGTCCTGCACTGATGCGGGAACAATTATCAAGAGGTAAAGTAGCTCTATAGCAGTTACATGTGTCTCCAGTGTTGATGGTACCAGTAATGCCTTTTGGATCTGAGGTACCAGGAGATTGCCTGATGGAGTAGGAGCAGACACTTCAGTGGTTGGTCTTGATGGACCTGCCACAGGCTCCAGAGTCAACGATCCCTTCTTATTTGAATGGTATTTTGGGCAGTGAGTCCTTTCAGCCTCCCTCTCAGAACTCAGTAGGGTAACATAGGTCTTGTCATCTCAGGAAGTCTTTTGTGACTCTTAGACCTGGTCTACACTGCTGGTGAAATTCGCCTGCAGTCGACAGGAGTTATGCAAGCTATGCAGACTTTGTAACTTCCATTTGGCGCGTCATCTCCACAGTGCTGCACCGATGGGAAATGCGTAGCTGTCAATGCAGCGCTATGCTTTTTGGGGAGGTGGTTTTATTAAATCAGCCAATCCAGATAAATCGATCTGATGGTGGTGAATTTGCCACCATCAGTGTAAACATACCCTTACTCTGAACCGGTGACAGCAGTCAAGCTCTCAACTCAGATAACTTTAAGCATGTGACTAGTCCCTCTGAAGTCAACAGAACTAGTCATGTGCTTAAAATTAAGGATATATTTAAAGTGTTTGCAGGTTCTAGGCCTTAGACTGTAAGATCCCTGGAATCAGGAACCTATCATTTTTGTTTTTGTCTATAAAGAGTTATGGAAGCTTATGGCCATAAAAATATAAGTAAAATAAATTAAAAGAAAAAAATAAAATTGGACACAGAAGAAGAATTTATCAGGGCTTCAAGGAAATACAAAGGCTGCTTGCTATGATACAATCCTATACAATTTAAAATATGATAAATTCTTTTTTAGGGTAGTACATTCTGCACATCCAATGCAAATCTGTCAAAAAGCACGTATGTTACATTCCTTTATTTGCATTTCTCCTTGGAGTGAGAAAACATGTGTTTCCTCTCTAAAGCTTGTAAAACATGTGTCTTCCCTCCAAAGCCAATAAAACACTTTCTTCTGCTGACATGAATATAAAAGATCTATGGGCATAAAAGACTATTAACGTGGCTTTTGTTTTCCTTGCCAAATTTGAGGTGAATTAGGAAAGGCACGATAAAGATAAGAGAGTTAGAAAGGTGAGCAGTTTTTCACTTTTTAAGAAATCTTCTAACTTTTAGGAACATATCTCAAAAGTATCATGGCCTAGAACAGGGGTGTCAAATATCTGGCATGTGGGCCGGATACGGCCTGCCAACCTTTTTGGTCTGGCCCCTGGCAGCAGCGTGTGCTGCTGCGACATCTCACGGAGTTGTACTCTCTGGTGGCAGTGCATGACGCTGCGAGATCTCGCGGCATTGCGCGCTGCCGGCAGATAGTACAATGCCATGAGTTCTCACAACAGCGCGCAACACTGCCAGAGAGTACAGCGCTGTGAGATGTCATAGAAGCATGCTGCCACCAGAGAGTACAACACTGCGAGATGTTGCAGCATCACGCACTGCCATAAGATCTGTGAATTCTGGCAGCAGTGCGTGAAGCACTGTGTGCACGAGACACAGCACTCCAAAAGACAGGAGAGGGACAGTGTGGTCTTGGGGCATTGCACAGTACTATAATTCTTAATCATTGATCGATTCTTTTAATCGTAAAATAATAGTAGTTGTAGAAGTGAATTTACTGCAGTTTTTATATCACTGCTATCTAGGAAATAAAATATAATACTACATAAAAATGGTTGTGCCTAGTATTTCGATTTATGATATGTATGGCCCACTTGAAGTGCATTTAATTCAAATCTAACCCACCACAGCAAATGAGTTTGATATCCCCGGCCTAGAAACTTCACATTTATTTTATCCATCTTTCCTTGGTGACAATTATAGTATCTAAGTATTTTTAGAAGGTCTGCTGCTTTTAATCAATCATTTCATGAGCAATATGAAAATTGTCTGTGGTCCAGGGTTGTGTGTTCTTCATAATCTCTCTGCACTATTGAACTTGCCGCTTACTGAGAACTCAAATTGAGTTTAAGGAGTTGTTTAAGTTATTAATTCAATTTGCCATGTTAAAGGATTGCTTGTGGAGCTTATTATCCTGAAAGGTCTCCTGTGGAACTTGTAAATTAAGCCATAACAATTAAAGGACCACTGTCAACTTGAAACCTAGGCAGCTTTAATAAATGAATTAATACCAGTTGAGGTTACTATACTTTTTCCTGGGTCCCCCTGCCAACTTTTGTAGTTTTTTAAGTTATAGCTTTCTATTTTTTTGAATGTTTGCCTCTCCCCTGTCCTCTAGAAAACCCACAAAAAGCAGCTGTGAAATTGACTATCCATAAACTACTATAAAATGCGTAAATAACTTAAAGAAATAAGGTGGGTGAGGTAGTATCTCTTATTAGAGAAGCTTCTGTTGGTGAAAGAGACAAGCTTTTGAGCTTCCACAGATCTCTTCTTCAGATTTGGGAAAGATACTCAGTGTCACAGCTAAATACAAGGTAGAACAGCATGAGCAGTTAACACATAGTGTAACAGACCATTCAATGTGAAGCAGCTATTTAACACCTCTGCAGTTATAGGACAAAAAAGGGGGATTAGTGGGTATTTATTTAGTATATGCAATCCGGTCAAGCCAAGCCACAGCATTCTTATCAATGATGCTCAAGTCACAAAGACCTCCAGGAAGTTGAGTCATTTTGCAGTCCTCAACAATGCAGGTCATCGTTTGTGGCTGCCCACATTGACATGGTGGACTGTCTCTAAAACATCACTGAAATTCTGCCGCATCATGAATTCAATGTCCAGTATAAAACTGGTTCAGAAGGCTCCCTTGCCTTTGTGGTAAATCAAACCCAGTTGATGTTGAGTGGAGTTTGAGACAGGATAATTATTTGTCACTTTCCCTGTGGACCATCAAGCTTTGCCACATGTCCTCTACCATAAATCCCTCACCTGGTAAACTTATCCACAATGGGTGCTATGAGCACAGACAACTATGTGGTGGATTAAACGAGTCTTTAATTAACGGTAGATGTGGCATATCATGCAGTTTCATCACAAGCTTTGCTATGCTTTCCTCTCTGCAAACATTGGGCGGAACAATATTGCACAGAACCAGTAACCATGGTAGAGGAGTAGATTTAAGTGTGCCTGAAATAATACGCATGGTGGAATTTAGTTGTACGTGGATCATCTTTGTGTGAGACAGACGAGCCCATACTGGAGAGCAGTACTCTGCTGCTGAATGACAGAGTGCCACAGCTGAAGTGCGTTATATCTGGGCACTGGCACCCCATGTCATTCCGGCCAGTTTTCTGAGCAGGTTGTTGAGCTTTTTTTACCTTAGTCACTGTCTTTGTAAGATGGTCACGATACATGAGAGTTCTATCCAGCGTGATGCCTAGATAGACCGGGTGTATCATGCTTTATTCGCTGACCATTAAGAACTATATTCAGCTCTCTGCCCTCTTGTGCATGATTTAAGTGGAAGACGCTTGACAGTCTTACTTCCACTTAATATCAGGAGCTACCAACAACCATCGGCCAGAGCCATCATATCTACATTCAGAACATTCTCAAGTATGTCAAAGGACTGTGACTGAGTGCCAAGGCATATGACGTCTGCATAAACAAACCTGCAAGGCCCAGTATATTGTAGGTCATTCGAATATAAGCTGAATAACGTTGGAGATAATGCTGACCCTTGTGGGAGACCATTCTTCAGGTGCCTCCAAGCACTTGTTCTAATCACCAATATGCACAAGGAAATGGCAATTTCTCAAAAACAGAGTCATTGCACATACTAACCAACGTGGCATAGTTCTAGACAATTTCACAAAAAAGCCAGCGTGCCAAACTGTATCATATCAGGTCAACGAAAACTGAAGCAGTCCATTTTCAATGGAAGTTGTAAGTGTCAGCACTTGATCACAGGTAGTACAACCACAGCAAAAACCAGCTTGCTCTGGTGCCAGTATGCCTTTCACAGATGGTGAAATTCTTTGCCAAATCAGATGCTCAAACACCTTAAAGCAGACACTTAAGTGAAATCGGTCTGTAGCTCTAAGGCAAGTGTGGATCTTTCCCAGGTTTCAGCAAGGCAATGACCTTCACTTGGCGCTTGAGTCTAGGCAGTCTGGATTCCTGTAGAACTCTCAGGCTCATCTTTTGAAGGAGTTATGCAAATTTGCTATGAGGACTGAAAAGTCAGATATGATCATTCAGTGAAAACGGTGTTTTTGTCTTATTTTCCTGTGTGAGTTAATTTGAGAATGTAGTGATTGTCTTGTTTCACCCACATGGTTGTTATTTGGGCAGTTAGTTCACTGGATAAGATATGCCACATGTCATGACAGGCATATGTAAGACCCATCAATCTTGAAAGAAGTGTTGTGGGGATATTGATCATCATAGTGGTGGAGATATGCCTACAGGTTTTGCAGCTGTTGTTGTGGCAGCATCGGTTTGAGTTGGTGATGCTTGTTTGCTTCTGATTCTGAGTTTGGTGAGGTCAAAGGTTATCTGAAGGCCACAAGAGGGAGTGCAGGAAAGATTTCTTTCAATATGTGGTCCACATCAAGTATGGGTTGTAACTGTTTAATCATACTCCATATGGATTCCAATGTGGAGTGGTAGGTGACAACTAGGGCATGTGGTTGGAAATTTTTTTCTCATATTGAAGCAGGTTCTCCCAGGGTATTTGCGTAGCCTGTTCCATGACATGATCTGTTTCTCGGGTGAAGTCTCCTTGTTTGGTGAAGGCTCTTTAGAACACTCTCACACCAGCATCAATTTCCTGGACATCACAATTAGTGTCAACTATGAAACCCTACAGACAACTTCATACAAGAAACCCATGGATCACCACACAGATCCAGTAACCACCTCAAACACAGATCTGGTAAACACCAGGAACTCAAATAAAACGGAATATGCTCTGAGGAGAAAGTCTGGGACATATCTACAATTGCCTTCACCTAACAAGGACACTTGTACTAGAGACAGTGGTACCAGGGAACTCAGTGCTGAGAGATCGATACTGGGTGATTCATGTGGTATCAAAGAACCCAGCCCTCAGCCATGATGACTGGTGCCTGACAAGATGCCAAAAGAAACCTTTTGAGGCTTTATGCTACTTTTAGCCTCCGAGTTGTGAAAGGACATGTGGCTCTTAGAGGAAGGACCTGATAAAGGATAGCTAGGTCTCTTCTCCCTGTGAACCTGGTGCTTTTTCCTTTTCCTGTCACCTGAGATTTTACCAAGCAAGGAGGATGTATCTTTGGAAGCAGGAACTTCATGGGTGTCAGATCCAGCAGGAGCACTTTTAACTGAATACTCAAAAGTTTCTCCCCCAGGATTCCTACAGTCTGAGAAGGTATGCATTAATCTCTCCAAAAGAAATATTTTAAATGAGACTCCCTAGCTCTCTGTGTTCTCTTACAGAAAGATTTACAAAGGGCACATCTTTCTGTAGTGCACCTCTGATGTGGGGGCCCAGTTACATAAAAACACCTGTACTGGGTCAGACCAATGGTCTCTCCAGCCCAGTATCCTGACCTCTGACAGTGGACAATGCCAGGCGCTTCAGAAGGAATGAATAGAACAAGTAATCTTTAAGTGATCCATCCCGTTGAGCATTCCCAGCTTCTGGCAGACAGCAATCGCTGCCTATCTTGCCTAATAGCCATTGATGGACCTATCCTCCATGAATTTACCGAATTCTTTTTTGAACCCCGTTATTCTTGGCCTTCACAACATCCTCTGGCAAGGAGTTCCTCAGGCTGACTGTGTGTTGTGTGAAGAAATACTTCCTTTTATTCATTTTAAACCTGCTGTTTATTAATTTCATTTGGTGACCCCTAGTTCTTGTGTTATGAGAAGGAGTAAACAGCATTTCCTTATATGCTTTCTCTACATCAGTCATGATTTTATAGACCTTTATCATATTCCCCCTTAGTCATCTCTTTTGCAAGCTGAAAAGTCCTAGTTTTATTAATCTCTCCTCATATGCTTTTCCATACCCCTAATCATTTTAGTTGTCCTTTTCTGTATCTTTTCCAATTCCAATATATCTTTTTGGAGATGGGTCAACCAGATCTGCACTTAGTATTCAAGATGTGGGCTTACCATGATATTTTCTATCTTATTACCTAACCCTTTCCTAATGATTCCCAACAGTCTGTTAGCTTTTTTGACTGCTGCTGTACATTGAGTGCATGTTTTCAGAGAACTATCCACAATGACTCCAAGATCTCTTTCTTGAGTGGTAACAGCTAATTTAGATCCCATCATTTTATATGCATAGTTGGGATTATGTCTTCCCATGTGCATTTACTTTGCATTTATCAACATTGAATTTTCTCTGCCATTTTGTTGCCAGGTCACCCAGTTTAGGAAGATTCCTTTGTAAGTCTTCACAGTCTGTTTTGAACTTAACTATCTTGAGTAGCTTTGTATCATCTTCAAATTTTGCCACCTCACTGTTTACCCCTTTTTCCAGATTATTTATGAATATGTTGAACAGTACTGGTCTCAACACAGATCCATAGGGGACGCTACTATTTACCTCTCTCCATTTGGAAAACTGACCATTTATTCATATCCTTTGTTTCCTATCTTTTAACCAGTTACTGATCCAGGAGAGGAACTTTCCTCTTATCCCATGACAGCTTACTTTGCGTAAGGGCATTTGGTGAAGGACCTTGTCAAAGGCTTTCTGAAAATCTAAGTACACTATATCTATTGGATCACCCTTGTCCACATGCTTGTTGACTTCCTCAAAGAATTCTAGTAGATTGGTGAGGCATGATTTACCTTTACAAAAACCATGTTGACTCTTCCGCAACAAATCGTGTTCATCTATGTCTCTGATAATTCTGTTCTTTACTATAGTTTCAACCAATTTGCCTGGTACTGAAATTAGGCTTATGGGCCTATAATTACCAGGTAGTTTTTGGAGCCTTTTTAAAAAATTGGCATCACATTAGTTCTCCTCCAGCCATCTAGTGCAGAAGCTGGTTTAAATGATAGGTTACATACCAAATTTAGTAGTTCTGCAATTTCACACTTGAGTTCCTTTAGAACTCTGGAGTGAATACCATCGGGTCCTGGTGACTTATTATTTAATTTAGCAATTTGTTCCAAAGCATCCTCTAATGACACCTCAACCTGGGACAGTTCCTCAGATTTGTCACCTAAAAAGAATGGCTCAGGTTTGAGAATCTTCCTCACCATCCTCAGCTGTGAAGACCGATTCAAAAAATTCATTTAGTTTCTCTGCAACAGCCTTATCTTCCTGGAATGCTCCTTTAGCATCTCGATCATCCAGTGGACCCACTGGTTGTTTACCAGGCTTCCTTCCTCTGATGTACTTAAAAAATTTTTTGCTGTTACTTTTTGAGTCTTTGGCTAGCTGTTTTTCAAATTCTTTTCTTAGCCTTCCTAATTATATTTTTACATTTCATTTGCCAGAGTTTAGGCCCCTTTTTATTTTCCTCAATAGGATTTTACTTCCACTTTTTAAAAGATGCCTTTTTGCCTCTAGCTGCTTCTTTTACTTTGTTGTTTAGCCATTGTGGAACTTTCTAGGTCCTGTTACTATGTTTTTTAATTTGGGATATACATTTAAATTGAACCTCTAACATGGTGTCTTTAAAAAGTTTCCATGGACTACCATTGAAATGGCCTCTGGTATTAGTCACAGACCTTCTGTGGTATCCAGAAGGTCCAATCGAAAGTTCACAAAACATCCCAACACAAAAGATCTTCCGGTTCCCTCCTTTGGGCTATTCCTCAGCCTATCCTTTGGGGTCAATCTTTAGCCTCATATTCCTTAGTTAATCACGCTCCAGATGCAAAGCATGACTGTTTTCCCCCATTTTTAGCAAGTGCTGGGAGTCACCCCACTACAGTGCCCCTCATCTATATACACCTGGTACGCCCATTGTTTAAAACCATTACAGCCTTGCATGAAGAGCAATTTCTGCAGCCTGGTTGACCCAGGGAGCAGCACACATGTAAAAACTAGGAGCAAGTTTTCTTCCCAAAGGAATAAAGGAAATATCACAAAAAAATCATTAATACTAACCGTTATTGTCATGCTGACTGGATTTGGGGGTAGAGCGGGGGCACACCAGACATCTGTGTTATTTGACATCAGTACGTCAAAGTCATAGTGATTCATGTGAGACATGCCATGTGCTGTACTTTTAGAAAGGTTATAATGTGCTGAGTAAGAATATTTGTGTTCATGTGTGAGGGAAGTTATGGAGATCTTTGATATACCTGTATTTCAAAATATGCTGTATAAGACACACTCCAGACAGAGAGGGCACAGGACAATAGCCCGCTTAATGGCCCATCAAGGCCTTTACAGAAGCAAAAGGCCCAGAAAAGAACTAAGGGCATACCTGAAGAGTTACCAGGATTGGCCCATGTGACTCTGGACTCCATTTTGGTGCTTGTCAAATTCCACAAGCAGCATGACCAGAGGCCATAGAAACCATTTTGTCTTTGTTCCTGTCCAGCTGCAGACACACCTCTGGATCAACACACTTTGCAACTGAACTGAAGGACTTAGACCCATCCAGGTTCTGGATGTATACCAGAGGGACTATACAAGCCTGCAACTCCACAATTCTTCTAGAAACCTGATGTATATGGACTTTTAAATCATTTGTATGTATCTGATTGCTTTAATCCTTTAACATTTCTCTTATTGTTTTTCTTTTTATAATAAACCTTTAGTTTTAGTTACTAAAGGATTGGCTGGCAGTGGGGTATTTTGGGTAAGATCCACACTTATAGTGAACTGGTACTGTGGCTGGTCCTTTGGGATCAGAGGGAACCTTTTGAGTAAAGAGCATAGAGTTTAAAGAACTGGTCTCTTTACTGGACCTAGTGGCAGTTTGGGAGCCAGAGACTGAAATGCAGTAAAGGGGGCAGTGTAATTGTATAGTGGCTTCTTGATAACCAGTGTGGGGGAATCAGAAGCACTGTCTGTGGCTGGTTGGGAAGTCTGACTTCATTGTCACCCACCAGTGTTGGGAGAATTTGCTCTCCTTTCACAGCCTGCCCTGACCGTGGCATTATCAGTGGGCTAACCTGGGCACAGATGGGTCACAGTTATTACTAGCTAACTATCCACTAAAGCAGGGGCAGTCAATTATTTTGTGTCAAGGTCCAATTTTTTTAGTGAAGGTATAGTCAAGGCCCAGATTCCAGAGAAAATAATACAAAAATAATAATGATTATAATAATTAAACAAAACTATTTCAGGGACCATTCAAAAGCATCTGGAAGTTCGGATTTGGCCTGCGGTTCACCTATTGACAACCACTGAACAAAGGTACTTAGGAACTCAACTGTTGGGTTTAGGTGCCTAAGGCTCAGGTTTAGGCTCCACCGCAATTCACAAAAGTCTTGCCGAACACTGTAGATGCCTAAACTAACCTAGATTTTCAGGATAACAGTTCCCTAGGCACCTAAGTTTCTAACTCTGGGCATGTGCACTGCTGTCTTACTTTAAGCATCCAGATGCCTATCTCCTACCTGAGTTGCAGAGCAATTCACAAATCAGGGGAAGATAGCTAGGTGAACACCGAACTCGGAGGCTGTCTACCAGATTAGTTCGCCTTCAAAATTTATCTAGAGGAGGAGCCCAGTGGTTAGAGCACTGATCCGGGATGTGGAATACCCAGGTTCAATTTTCTTCTCTGCCAGAGGAGAGAAAGGATTTAAACAAGGATTTCCCACCTCTCAAGTGAACCACTCTCTAACTGAACTATGGAGTATTGTGGTGTGATGCTTCCTCATTTTCTCCTGTAAAAGCTGTCCACTTATTTTTATAAATAATGAGAATTATTGAATCACTGGGACTGGATGCTGGGTCTCCCACCTCCCAGGTGGGTTCCATAACCATCAGGCTACAGAATCATTCTCACTTGCACTCTCACTCTGACCAATGACTCTAAGTATTTATCCTTCTCCTTCCCCAGCCTTTTGTGTGGAGTTTAGTGCCTGTCAGGCTCATTCCCACAAAAAAACACCTTAAACTGCCTGACTCCAGGAAAGGGGTTCCATTTTGTGGATTGCTGGCAGAAACAGGAGCCTCCCCGCAGCCAGGATTTAGATGTCAATCTCTGTGAAGGGGTGGGGCTTAGGAAACAATCCTCTGATCAGTATCTCCCACTGGCTAGTTTACGCTGCAGCCCACCAAGCATATTGGCTTTTGTGAATTAGATGCTAAGGTGCCTCTCTCTCCCCATTCATTGTATACAGAACATAGATGCCTAATCATGTTTAGCATCACACCATCTAAGTCTCTTTGTGAATCTAGCCCTAGGTACCTAATTATTTACAATTATTTAAATAAGAAAGAATAGGACACACAGTGAGTGGAGATGCTCAGACCCTTCAAGTTCCAACTCAGGTCGTGAGAAGAAACTGAGGGGAAGCTGGGGCTGCCGACAAGGACAGATGGAGCACAGGCACAGCCCCAACAGACACTGCAGGAACAAGTGGAATATTTATAGACAAGCACTCAAAGAACAAATATTTGTAGCCTGGAGCATATGTATGGGCAGTATCAAGCCTAGCCTTTAGAAATGTATAATTTGAGGTAAAAAAAAGATCTAGTGGGCACAAGCTCTAAGAAACAAGATGTTCATATTTGTGGTAATAAGGGGTTGGTGGATCAGAAGATAATCTATGTGTTGACATGCAGGCCACCATGCTGATTTTGATTTTGCATAGTGTAGGGAGGGAATAAGAAGCCTGACTTTGAGCAGCTTTCATAAGGGCAGGGAGAATCGCAGCTCCACTGCTCAAATGAGAGCAGAGACTACTCCTTACTTACTCCCCCATGGATACACAGCACTGCAAAAGGAGCAGGGAGGCACAGATCATGAGTGTAGCCATGGCTCCCTCCTCTTCATACTGGTCAGTGGATCTGGACAGCCACATGATGGTGTTGGTGGAGCATGATATACCCCATAAACTGGTATCACTGATTTTGTGCAGCCTTGTGTACTAGGAACCTCTGGGAAACAATACTTCCTCATGCTATCCTAGGAGTGGTCAGCTCTACACTTCCATTGAAATAAGTAGCCTGATTTTCAGAGGTGCAGCTCTGAAACACATGAGCTCTCAACGATTTTAATAGTTTAGCACTTCATTTGGATTTAGTACCCAACTTTGGGTACCCAAGTTTGAAAATGTTGGCCTGTATGAACTCTGAATATACATCAAAATGTATTTCCTTCCCATAACTTACTTTTAAATGTCTAGGTTATTTTTAACTGTAATATTCCTTACTATACAGACATAACAGCAACTTCAACTTAAGTTATCCATGTTAATATTGAGTCTAAATTTCACAGTGAAAAATACGAAACAACAAGAATAGAATTGGAAACCAGTATCGGAGTGCAACAGGGCCTGCTTTTGAACTTCCTGATTTTTTTATGTATACATTTTTAATCTCATTGTTATTTAATTAATAGTTTTTTCATTTAATTTCATTCATTAAAGGGAAGCACATACCTCACTGCCAAATCATTCTGAAACCCTTCCATTTAGTGATGGGTCCTCACCCACACCCAGCTATCAAACTTTTACAAGTCTCTCCGTTTCCTTCAGTAAAAATACCTGATCCCTTTGTGGTGACTAAATCCTCCTAATCTCCATGCAATGACAGTGCCCAAGCCCTCTTGGCTGTCAAGACCTGCCAAATCACAATCCAACTGGTAGCACTACACCTCTCCCTCCTCCTGGCTACCAGACCCAGCATACAACTGGCTGGAGAACGATAATTCCGTTTCACAATAACTTTTCAGGTACGGAGATTTTGCTTTCATTCCACACGGGAACAAAATCAAAACCTTTTGAACACTTTTGCAAAACAAAATTGTGTAAAAGTACCCATTTGGGGATTGAAAAGGTCAGGTTTTTGTTTCATCTCCCCCTCTCTCTCCCAGTGACACCCAGAACACAGAAAACTTCCCTTCAAAAACTGCGGAAATCAATATGTTTCCATGAAACATTTCAGCTTAGACAAAACAGCATCTCCATAAAAATTATGTAAAAAATGTTCCAACCAACTTTACTCCTGACCCGCATTCCTTCAACGACATACCTTCTTGACTGCTAAACACTACCTCCTTTTCTCTCAGTGAGAGAACCCAACTCCCTTCTGGATGCCAAACACTCACAAACATCTCCCCTCATTGAAAGCACCCAACCTCATCACCTGGCTTGAGAACACTCCCCACCTCAGAGGCTATATCTTCATTGTAAAAAGTGGGAGGCTTTTCAATCAAGATAGCTAACTTGAGATGGCTATCTTGATGTAAAATCCTAGTGGAGACAAGCCACAGGTAATTTTTACCTTGATGTGGCTAGTGGAGGTGAACACTATACCCTCCATGCGGGGGTTTACCTCCACTAGCTACATCAAGGTAAATACTACAATGCCTTGTACCCACTAGGATTTTACATAATGAGATAGATAACTCATGATAGCTATCTCAATGTAAAAAAACAATTTTTTTTTAATGCAGTGAAGACATAGCAAGAGACAGAGAGGAAGCCAGCATTAGATGATCACCTAATTTATTGCAGAGAGGAGTACAGAGAGACAAGGTATTTAAGTCTGGCTGGAGAAAGACCATGAAAGATATTTAGAAGTAGAAGTGCTATTTTTAATTGGTTTGTCAAGTAAAAGAGGGTGCAAGTGGGATGTGTGAGGATTGGAGTGATGTAGCTGTACATAATTTCATATACATTCAGAGGACAATAACATGTCACTAGAAGTACATGCTCTGTTCCAATCTAAAACCAATGTCCTCTGACAACAGTATCCTTTATACCACTGGCACTTTGAAAGGCCTATTAACCCTAGACAGAATCCCTAGGTTAGTAGCCCTAACCTATTAAATTTACTTTAAAGACACACCTAGCAAACTGTTAGTTCAAAGAAATGCTTAGTTTTCTAAAAGACTATTTTAAACTCACTTATTTTCTGGCAAAGTTCATTGCATATTTTCCACTTGGTCTCTTTTATTGCTGTGTTTTACTACTCTGTGGAAACCCCCAATATCTTAAATATTGTATTTTGCCTTGGAAGTGACAGCAGGGAAATCTGTTGTGTGTGTCTAGTAAACGCAAAGATCCTGCTGCCCCTGCCAGAGCACGTTATTAGTGCTTGCAGAGAAACATGCGTGACTTGCTTCAGAGAGCATGCAATTTGCTTAATCGTTTCTGAAAGCATGAGCCAGAAAACACTTCAATATCACCACAGCTAGAGTTACAAAACATATGGAAGTTTTTGTTTTTAAGACAATATATTCTCAGACTCCAACTCAGAGTGAGCTAGATACACATAGGTAAAACATTAACTAGCCAGTGCTTATGTGCTGCTTTTCTTTAAGAATAAAAGGTTGGAAGAGGAAAATATTGTTAGGGAAAGCTAAAGTGAAACAGTCCGAAATAAAACATCAAGTATGCAGTGATATTTTATAGAACATAAAGAGGGTTGGTGTTAGCAGCCATAATATGACAACCCATTATCAGTCTGAAGGGTTGACAACTCTTCTGCTAAGTAACTTCTGCTGTTTAAAAAACCCACAACAGTTGAGTGTCCTTACTTTGATTTTGTACTGGTTTCTATAGTGTCTGATACAAACTTACTCAAGATAATTAAGTCCAAAGCAAACTGCAAAGAGTTGCAAAGGGATCTCACAAAACTGGGTTACTGGGCAACAAAATGGCAGATGAAATTCAATGTTGATAAATGCAAAGTAATGCACATGGAAAACATAATCCCAATTATACATATAAAATGATGAAGTCGAAATTAGCTATTACCACTCAAAAATGAGATCTTGGCATCGTTGTGGATAGTTCTCTGAAAATCCACTCAATGTGCAGCAGAAGTCAAAAAGAGAACAGAATGTTGGGAATCATTAGGAAAGAGATAGATAATAAGAAAATATCATATTGCCTCTGTATAAATCCATGGTAAGTCCACATCTTGAATACTGCATGCAGATCTGGTCGCCCCATCTCAAAAGAGAGATATTGGAATCGGCAAAAGTACAGAAAAGGGTAACAAAAATGATTAGGGGTATGGAAAAGCTTCCATATGAGGAGAGATAAATAAGACTAGGACCTCAGCTTGGAAAAGAGATGACTAAGGGGTGATATGATAGAGGTCTATAAAATGATTGATGTGGAGAAAGTAAATAAGGAAGTGTTATTTATAAAGGAGTAAATCAATCATGACACATCAATCAATCAATCATGACACAAGAATTAGGGGTCACCAAATGAAATTAATAGGCAACAGGTTTAAAATGAACAAAAGGAAGCATTTTTTCACGTAACACACAATCAACCCGTGGAACTCCTTGCCAGATGATGTTTCGAAGGCCAGGACTATAACAAGGTTCAAAAAAGAACTAGGTAAGTTCACGGAGGATAGGTCCATTGATGGCTATTAGCCAGGATACGCAGGGATTGCTGTTTGCAAGAGGCTGGGAATGGCCAATGAGATTGATCATTTGATGATTACTTGTTCTATTCATTCCCTCTGAATACACTCCACAGAACCTGAAACTTGGACCAACCTCCAATTAGCCAGTCATCCTAGTAAGGGTAGACTTGTACTCATAGCTTCCTCAGGAAAGCAGCTACCACTGTCATACATGTTGTGAAAACTTGAGGAGCCACTGACAGGCCAAAAGGCAGCATTGTGAACCTCTACAAATCTGAGATACTTTCTTTGACCATTATTAATTGCCATACGAAAATATTTTAAGTTGAAGGCAGTCTACCTGTCTCCAGGGAGGGCATAATGGAATCCAGAGTGACCATGTGAAACTTTATCATTTGAGATATCAGTTGAGTTGCTGCAGGTCTAAAATTGGTCTGAGATTTCTCTTTGCTTTCAGGATTATAAAATCATAGGAAAAGAACCCCTTTCCACTACGCTACTGTGGAACTTCCTCCACGGCTCCTACCCAAAGGAGAGAATGAACCCTCTGGAGGAGTGCCTCATGACAGTGGTCCCTAAAGAGGGCCAGGGAGTAATCCTAGACCAAGCACTGAAAAAGTGGGAAAGGCAGTTTCTGGAATATGGAGGAGGTGGAAACTGGCATCATGAAAACTGGCATGGCCTCCTTGACCAATCCATTAAAAACACCTCTTTAGCACCCCTTGGCTGTCTACATGGAGCAGGTATTGATGTAGAAAATAAAGGAGGAGGTGGTCTGCATCTTTAACCCCAACTCTTTCTTCTTCCTGCAGTTCCTCAGGAGGAGCAGGGACAAAGTAACAATGGGTCTGTTGCACGCAAAAATATTTCCTGGATGGTGCAGAAGTATACAACATGAAAGACTTTAAAGTTGCCCTAGAATCCTTCAAGCCACTGAGTTTAGAGTCTACTTACGCCAAAAAAAGTAAAGACCCTTCAAAGGGCAGGTCTAGTATTGTTTGCTGGTCCTCTTGTGGAAGCCCTGAAGACTGCATTCAAGAACTTTTGCATATGGAAACCGCAAAAGCCATGGTCCAAGTAACTGAGTTCTCTGCATCTAATCCAGCCTGCAGCAAATTTCTCGCTTCAGATTTCCTCTCATCAACTAAACAGAACTCATGTCTAGCGTCCTCCAGCAATATGTCCCTAAACTTTAACAAGGAGTCCCAAATACTAAAATCATAATATCCCAAAAGAACATGTTGGTTAGTAATTCTGAGTTAGAACCCTGCAGTAGAATAAACTTTTCTACCAAATAAATCTAGTTTCTTAGCCTCCATTTATTTAGGGGTTGCTATCTGTTGGCCCTGTCATTCTCCTTCATTGGCCGCCATCACCACCAAAGAACTTAGAGAGGAATGGGAGTATAGATATACAAGCCCTTGGGAGGGAACATAATATTTATATTCAGCCCTTTTTGAGGTGGGAGGAAAGGATGAAGGGGTCTGCAAGTGACTTAATGGGGTCCAAAACTGTCTTATTAAAAGGCAAGGCCATCTGCGAAGGCCCTGTGGTAACAGCAATATCCATAAGGCAATGAGAGGACTCCTTAATCTCCTCCATCTGGATTCTCAAATTTGAGGCAACCCTCTTCAATAGCTCTTGGTGAGCTGGTCATCGGGAAGGGGTGAGAGGCCTCCTGAGGAAACTGCCTTGTCCGGAGTGGAGGATGGAGAAGCCAGCACAGGCTGCTCCTCCTCCATTAGCTGTCCAACAGGGTCTTCCTGAACTGCCTTTCCTGCTCAGCACCAGACTCGGTGCCAGGTGCATGAACAGGTGGTGCCTGATGAGTAGATTTCCCACGCCTCTCCAAGGACACCGAGCAGGATCCCCTTGTGTATGACCTAGAAAGTGGAGGAATCCCCACAAGTTCCAAAAAGGCCACTGGACTGGTGGTGAGACCCAATGACTCCTTGGCCACATGCCCAATCCTTTTCCACCCAGAGGATCTCAAGGTTACCCAGGGTAGTAATACCTAGGTAAGGAGTAGCATGACTGTCTCCAAGGCTGGGAAACCTTGGAGCCAATCTCTGATTCAAAGGAGGACGAATCACCCTCTGTTGACCAAGGGAGGGCTGCTCTCGACAGTGCCAGAGAATGGTGCCAAGTCAGTGAAGAGTGTAGTGCAGCCAACACTGAAGACTTCCCTTTTGACAATACTGAAGGAAGCAAAGTCTGAGGCAGGCAACGGAGGTTGGCGCTGTACCAAATGCTGCATTGAAGATCCGGTCATCCCTCTGTCTGCTGGTACCAGTCTCCTGCACAGCTGGGGATACCAGTACTGATAGGCTCAGCAGATCATACCAATATGGTCTTGGGTTGCTACAGTACTGCGGCTGTAAAAGAAGCTCCTCTTGAGACTTGATAGAATGTGCTACCACTGAAACTGAGTGCTTAGGCTTTGGCTGCACTGTATTCTTATCCCTATGCTTAGAGGATTATGGTGCCGGTGACCTTCCTCTCTCAGTAATCTTATGACTCTTCTATGGACTGGAGAGGGCTAGCAATGCTGTGTCTGGGGCAACATAGGAGGCGCACTTCTAACTGATGCTGAAGCACTTGATGCTGAGTCACAACATATAGAGTGTGACAGAAATGAGCAAAACCTATAGCATGGCTTCTTGGTCTTTCTTTGAATGTGGTTTAAAGTCTTTGCAAATTTGGCAGTGATCCCAAATATGAGCTTCCCCTAAATACGTTAAGCAGCTTGAGTGTGGGTCGCTCACAGGCATTGGCCTAGTGCAAGAGACGCAGCGTTTGAAGCCCTGTGACTGAGGCATCACTTGGTACTGAGCAACAGAAACCCCAGAGCTGGGGACTGAAAACTAAACTAATCCTATCTATACCATGAACTAAGTATTAATCAATTACAGCACTAAAATATTTACAATATAATTACAATGAACACACTTACAGCACTTGCTAAGGCAAGCCAAGCAATTCCAACAAACTGTCACAGGTGGGAAGAAGGAACTGACAGAGCTCTGGGATGGCTGGGCCCTTTATCGTGGCATGCACTGGCACATGATGTCAGAGGGCACTTATGCTGCCCTGACAGGTACCACTGATAGAAAACTTTCCAATGACTGTGTGAGTGGTGTGTAAAAATCAAGAGTGAAATGCACATGTGCAATCACTAGAAGAAGAAGAATAGTACCCCTGGGCTGGACTTAGACTACCGCTAGTTACTTAAAATTGAAAGGAACCATCTCTTCCTACCAAAGCCATTCAGTCTGCTATCCATTGTTTGCCAATGAGCTTTCACTCCTGCTACATTAAGAATGCTATTAAAATACCATTAGAAACTGCACAACATGTAAAACTTGTCCAGCAAGAACCAGAGACATTAGCTGACATGGAGCTATTGTTGAAGGAGCAAAAATATAAACAAATGGGCCAATGGACATTTAGAGAAATAAAGAAAGGTTTAAACACAGAACAGAAAGGTGGGAAGGGCAGAAACATACACCACATACAACAGGGAGCTAAGAAGAAAGAAAATAACAAAGACTGAATTCAACAGAAGCAGAGAAAATGCAGATCAGAAGTAACAGACAAATATAATGGAATAAAACAAGATTAAACAAAAACCTAACAATAAAGGAAAAAATAGAAAAAGTAACAGGTACAACAAATACTTGGGCTTCAGAAATGTGCTGGCCATGCTCCTGCTACAGACCACAAAAGACCAGAGAACAACAGAAAGCAAGCTTGTGTCCTTAATTTTACAAATCTTTATTCTGTCCAAAAGGGAACAACGTACTTTTTTCAACTTGTTATTCTGCCAAATGTTAAATTTATTATTGTATTTAAAAAGACATTACAATTTGTATCTGGCAGTGTTTATGGACAGTGATGATATGGATAGTGATGGCTATATACATGCTTCCATAATAACCACCATTTTCACTTGATCATAAGAACTTTCTCAAAAATTATCTTTGGGGTGGAAATGTTCCATATTGCATCTCAGCACAAGTTCAATTTTAAAGGAAGATAGGAACAAAATCCATTGCACTTCCTTTCAATTAGAAAAGACAAATTTCCATTTTAAAAGTATTTTTTTCACACAGAATGCATATAAGCTGATATGATAAAAAGATGAACCTTTCCATATGTGATTAGTTATTTTAAGGAAAGGCCTGTTGGCGCAGTGCCTTCTGCAGTAAAACTCTACAGGAGGAAGGGAGATAAAGGCCCAGGAAATTCCATAAATTCACTTTACAAAGGCTTTATCAAAAGCTCCCCTCAGGAGAAAGGGTCTGAGCTGCAGCAAAGAAAGTAGGCTGTGTAGCGAGGACTATCTATCATCAGTAAACAGAGCCATGAACTTTGTCCTGGGTCCAATACAACTAGGGTGCAAAATAGCATCATTAAGGAAGTTGACACCCTCCCAGTGTACAGGTTTGGGGCCCAAGATACACTCCACAGGTGCTTGATGAGTCCTCCTTAGACCACTAGGTGTTTCACAAGACCAAAAGTCCCTTGAAATTGATCAGCGAAGATAGCAGAAGGCAAGGAAGTTGCAAGTTAGACCATAACCAGAACTGCTGACAGTCAAATGCATTCCTTCAGTCATGCTATGGTGGATTATGTGGAAGTATCTGCTTTCTGCCAACAATGAAGATGGGGAGAAGAAAGACCAAGTACACAATGCAAAAGAAAGAAATCCTAAGGAAAGGGGAGAGAATGATCCTTAGAAGACATTGAAAAGGAATGGATGGGTGAAAATAGGAAGAAAGGGAGACAAAAGGAGAAACAGCATTGAGGAAGAGGAAAGGAGAAAAGTTAATTGGAGGAAAAATAGACACTGAAAAGGACACTGAGGAAAGGAGACAACTAGACAGAGAAGTGGAAAAAGGGATATAAAGAGATAGGAAAAATGAAAAAAGGAGAGCAGGATTGACTTTCCATGGCCTTGCCCCTTACATAGTTATTAATATCTATCAAAAGATGGTATGAAATGCTATCACCAGAATGAATGGAGTATTCTGGAGCTCGGTCCTCAGCTGTGTTGGAGCAGCTGAGGAGACAGAGAATAAACCATCATTCCATCCCAACCCCAGCTCCTTGAGGCTGGCTGGACCCCAGCACCCATCAACCCAGAATTGTTCAGTTCCACTTTAGAGAAACTAGGACTAAGATGGTGTCTTCCCTCCTCTCCACAGTTACATGGCCTTGGGGAAAACTGCACAGAGATACTCTAGCTGGCAGGAGCAACTGCAGAAGCAGCAAAACCAGGAACATTTGGACATCCAGAAAATTTTCTACAGGCCTCATGCTGATTGGCTGTTTGCTTCCTCCTTTACAGTCTCTTCATCTCAGATTCACTCCACACCTACACCTCTTATCTTCTTCTTTTGCCCTGTTTCCCCTCACCCCCCGCCCCCGGTCTTCCCTTCAATGTTCGCTCTCCCTTCACTCTTCTTTCCATTTAACTGATTCCCTCCTAACTAATCCTCCCGCTCTCCAAAAACACCCACCCTGTGGAACTAACATGCTGTTTGCTACCATAATGTAGTTCACTATACTTGTGTGTTATACCTCTCTCCTCCTCTTGTATTTGTCTTGCCTATATAGACTGTAAGCTCTTCAGGGCAGGGGCGGTGTGCTACTGTGTGTGTGTGTGTGTGTGTGTGTACAGTGCAAAGTTCCAGCATGGGCCAGGATATGGCCCCTCATTTGGTAGCATTTTACAACCAGTCTGAACAGGTGTAAATAACTACACAATGAGTGAGGCAGAGGAGAAACAGGACAATTATATTTATTTTATTACAGACACAAAACTATTTTAAAATGTTAGGACATGCCCATTTTTCCACAGGACCCCACCTCATTCAGTACATACAATGGTCCTACTCTGGGATTTAATCAGGTCTAAGTAGTTAGTGAGGCTGTTGTCTGTAGAATTCCTGCCTCATTTGTTATAGAAATCAGAAGGTGTGCAGTGAATGAGGCAGGGGCTCTGGGCTCCTCATCTAATCTCAATTGCCACCCTCCATGCTCCTAGTGCTGGTCTCTCCCCTCTCTGGCTCTTTGTTTCTGTCCCAATCTCTTTATCCAGCCAGTTCCAATTCCCTCCCCACTAGCCTGTTTCCATCCCTCACTCCCAGTCCCAGTCCCAGTCTTAGGCTTTAAGACTAAGCTTGATAAGTATATGGAGGGGATGTTATGATGGGATAGTTTAATTTGAGCAATTGATTTGGATTATCGGCAGATAAGTCTGCTCAATGGTCTGTGGGAATGCTGGATGGGATGGGAACTGAGTTACTGCAGAGAATTCCTTTTTGGGTGTTGGCTGGTGAGTCTTGCCCACATGCTTGGGGTTTAGCTGATCGCCATATTTGGGGTCGGGAAGGAATTTTCCTCCGGGGCGGATTGGCAGAGGCCCCGGAGGTTTTTCGCCTTCCTCTGCAGCGTGGGGCATGGGTCGCTTGCTGATGGATTCCCTGCAGCTTGAGGTCTTCAAATCTCACTTTTGAGGATTTCAATAACTCAGTCATGGGTTCGGGGTTGTTATAAATGTGTATGGGTAGGGTTTTGTGGCCTGCCTTGTGCAGGAGGTCAGACTAGATGATCATATTGGTCCCTTCTGACCTATGAGTCTATGAGTCCCAGTCTCCCCAGCCAATCCCAGTCTCCCTGCCCCAGTCACCTCCTTTGCCAGTCTCCACCCTCTTCTTCAGGTTGCTTGTCTCAGTCTACTTGCCATGCTACCATCCCCCCAGGTCTGGCTTTTGTCCCTTCTGTGTTTGTGTCAGGGCTTCCTTCTCCATACTGCTTATGCATCCGCACTGGGAGCGCTGCCAACAAAGGAGAGAGTCTCCCGCTCCCAGTTTGGGTTCCTGGCTACACCATGGTCCACCACAGCCAGAAACAGCAGTTTCAGAGAAATTCCTTCCTTCAGCCTCCACAGTACTGGGCTGGAGCATGCTCAGTGCAGATGGAATCTTGAAGAATTTAGCTACAAAGCTCAAACAAGTCTCTACTGACTATGTACAAACTGAGATTTTTCAATGTGGCCTGATTTAGGCAGATTTTCACAAAGATGGCAAAAGGCCAATCTCTGCCAAATTTCAAGTCCCCACTCCAAAGCATGTGGTCTTATCAAAACCAAGGTCACCAGAATTTTTAACATGGGCATAACAAAATATTTTTTCCCTAATGCAACATTGATTTGACAAAGTTGTAAGTGTTTTATAACTGGAAGTGTTGGATAACTTTAATTACATGTGGCATTACCAGCTATGCTATAACAGAAAGTTGCCAAGATATTACAATAAAATAGATATCTGAATAATAATGCATAAATAATACACATACAACATAAACATTTTGTATATTGTTTGGTGGGAAACATTACACGACAGATTAATCTGACTTGTTATCACATCTGTTGTAATTTTAAACCCATAGAAAAGGAAAAAGTCATTCTTTCTCTATCTGTCATGTTTAGGAAGGTTATGTTCTAAAGTGCATTTAATTAAGTGCTGAAATGAGCAAAGGACTAGAAGTAAAGCCTTCTGCTTTCTAATCCCAGCTCTTCTATGGATTCATTTTGTGACCCTGGACACATCACTTAGGACTAGATCCACACCTAACTAGCTCTTTAAGGGCTTATGTCTGCCATTTCAACACCACTGCCATTCGCAAAACTACCACTCAGCAGCTGCCTAAGCCCATATGCTCCTAAATTTCTGAGAGTGAGCATATGCAAAGCCACCTAAGCCCCAACCTTGCCTTACAGCTAACAATGTGCTCACAGCCCTTGCTGTAGCCAAATCTCCACAGGCCCCGAAGCAGGATTCTCAAACTAGTTGTTCCTCTGGCTATCTCACTGGCAGGGCCCACTCCTGTAGACATTCTCAGAGCACACCTAGAGGAGTGGGCTTCACACACAAGGTAGCTAAGTGTGTCCAAAATACCCAATAGCTGAGTGGTTAGGGCACTAACCTGGGATGTGCGGATCCTTGTTCAAGTTCCTGCTCCAGAACATGGACTTGAACCCAAGTCTCTCACATCATATTCCAGGTGAGTGCTTTAACTTCCAGGCTTTTGGACAGGTTTCTTTCTTTACTCTTTGTTTGCTAAGGCATGGATTAGCTAAATGGCTGACCTGGTTTAGGCACCTCACTCCAGGAGATGGTTCATGGCTGACAATTCCAAGCAGAAATAAGCATCTCCCTCTGGCCTGTCTGTCAGGTGCCTAAGGCCCAAAAAAATCAGGAAGTAGGCATCTAAATACTTTGTAGATCTGGCCCTTTCCTGTGCCTTTCCCTACTGGCTGACTTAGGTGGCTCCCTGTTCGGCTTGCTGGCTTCTGAGGATCTCTTTCTTAAGCACCTAATTCTTCCCATGCATTGTATGGGGGAAATAAGGCATTTAACTCAGGATTCCACTAGGTGGCAGGGAGCCTAGGAATAGGTGTTGTAACAACTAAGTACTTTTGTAGATTTAGCCCTTGCATTCTTTGTGCCTCCATCTTTCAATTTGTAAAATGAGGATAATATTTACATAATATAAGCATAAGACGACATTTAATGAAACTGAAAGGCAGCAAATGTAAAACTGATCCAAGGAAACATTTTGTAAACACGACACATCCTCCTGGAACTCATTGCTGCAAGATATCATTGAGACCACAAGCTTAGCCCTCCTGACTTAAAACAAGCACTGCAGACTGTTGCACTGAAGTGGAAGAAGGGAAATTCCATTCTACTGAAGCAGCTTGTATCAAGACAAGCACGATGGGTAGCAATTATAGTGACTGCATCAATACCTGTGCAGTTTGCCTCAGAGAGGCACTAAACTCTGGCACAGGTTCCATTACACTTTAGCTGTTCAAAAATCATTAAAGCTTTAGGAGTTCCCACCTGAAATCTCACTGGAAGCTGAGACACAAGTGTAGAAATCCTCCACTGAATAACGTACTTCCTTCTGTAACAGCAAAATCTTCCTTTCAGATCAATAATGTACATCTCTGTTATGTGTTCTGCACTAATTCTGTACTTGTTTATCTTTACTGTCAATGAGAAGTTTGAACGCAGAATCTGCAGAACACTCAGTGACTACTGTAGAGCAAAATTCTGTCCAGAGTGGGAAGAATTTATGCTTGTGGCAGCTTGATCAATCTTTTAATTTGCTGCAGCCAGACCGGAAAAGGGGTCCAGGCAAAAGGTCAGAACAGGCATTTTATATTCTCTGTTTAAAAAAAACCTCTGGCTTTGAGGAATAAAGTAAGTAGCTAATGAGACACAGCACTGACAGCTGAAATTCATAAGTATTCAGTCCATAAGGAAACTGCTCCTAGTAATTAAATACAGGTATCATGGAAAGATTCTGCTTAGGGCCAAATTTTAAAATCCTTCTATAAGAAGGACTGAGAGGATTTTACATCCCAGATAGTATAGAATAAGTTTGCCTGGGAGGCTAGTCCAAAACCAAGAGGGTTAATTCCATAAAATTCACAGTCATGTCAACTGTAAATAATTCCAATGGGACTTGTTCAGATAGTACTCCAGCATTACTGAAAAACAAACTGCAACTAAAAAGACCTGTTATAAAATCCACCAAAATCTGAGACATATAAAAAGTTTATTAGTCATCACTGAGCTAAAATGTAAACAAGTTCTTTTTAGAGGAATCCAAAAATCTTTAGGTCCAAGGTCTGCAGGGCCATAAAACTGCCTGAGAAAATGTTAAGCAATCTTCTAATTAATCACAGGATTTTATAGCCTCTCACAAACTGTAAGTTAAACTTTTATAAGGTAGAGTGAAAGGAAGTCCTCTTTGTACTAAGCATGGTTACTAACTCTTCAGATACACCCCACTGGGTCAACCAACTTAGAACTTTATATCAAGTAGCTGTTACATAGGCACTAAGCTCTAGAAAGCATCAATCAATACTGCATTCTAGAGTTCTATTCTCTCATTGATGCAGTAAGATTTAAGCATGTCAACTGCTGTAGGAGACCAGATCCCAGCTCTATAATGTCTCTATAATTCATGGAAACACCATTAAAATATACACATGGATATATAACAAGCATCAAAGAAATCCATGTGCCAGAAGGCACTTTGCTCTTCTCATATGCTTTCTCTACAAATAGTTCATATGAACTGTTGATTAAGATGCAACAAAAAAGAAGCAGTTTTGGCATCTTGGCAACAGAACTGTTTTTAAAAGCTGTATCCAATGGGCAGGAGTCATTTTTTTATTCAAATATATAAACCATAACTAATTAGACTTATTTAGCTCAATTATTAAAAAAATAATAAAAACTTTGACTCTTCAATAAGTGCTTTGACCTACCTCATAATACATAGGCACTTCTTTAATCTTTTTTCCCTTTTGATTTCCAGCTTCCATGATCTATAAGAAAAGCAAAGTGCTGTACTGTGAATAAAAGGTTTGGTTAAATAAATACTCTCTGTTTATTATCTTCATCAGCTTTTTCTTGATTACTCTCAGACTCCCTGACAGTGAGATATATTAGGCTGTGGAATAATCTTCTAAAGGATGTGGTGAAAGCTCCATCACTTTGGACATTTAAAACTAATCTTAACAAAGCTCTGGACTATACTGCATTGACACAAGATGGCCTAGCGTACCTAACAGGGTTATTTTCTTATTTAAGCTTATCTATTAATTTCAAGTTAACACAGCAGCACCTTTGTCTAAGGAGAAAAAGGCTACCAAATCTTCCAGAGGGTTTAATAATAAATCATTTTAAATACCTGTCCCACAATTCCTTCCCACGATACCACACTGAAGAGCTTCCGCTGTGGCACCTGCACAGCAAGAGACAAGGCTTGTGTGTGGACTTCATCCTCGATTTTGTTCCCAACAACAAAAGCAATGCTAGGCTTCCAATTATCCTGTTGATTTTCCAAAATCAAAAATAAATGCATTAAAAAGTCTTATTTTTGAGTTTTAAGAAACAAGCTTGCACAGATTACTTCTTTACCAATGGCAGTTGGTGAAGTCCATAATGCATGCTGAGTATTGCCATGTATGCCACACTTTAGAATACATGATATAAAATTTAAATAAGCATAAACACACGTTGTCTTAATTCTTTTCTACCATCAGGTGGCAGCATTGTGCTATATAAAACAAAACACTTCCATAACAGCACATAATTTCTTTACTGATGAATGCTCCTTTAGCACAATGTGAGGAATATTTCACGATGACACTTGCAGACGTGCCAGACTTTAGCACTGAAAAAAGAAGTGGTTTTTTTGGGTTTTTTTTTGCTGTTGAAAAAATACATGAAAAAGAGTTCGAAGTTCCTAGCCTGGAGAATTGCAAAATACCAAATGTAACTTCCTGAAATTTTGAGCATTAAAATATTTCAAAACAAAACTTTTATGAACACAAAGGGATATTACCTAGTATTTACCTAGAATTCTGTATTAAAATATACATGACAATGGCAAGCTATGCTCTATTAAAATACCAACAAATGAGCACCAAAGCTTCTAGGTTGCAAATGTGACATATATCCTAGCAGAATGCACAAGAATTGATATAAAAAAGTCAAACTCAACATGGCAGAAATATAAAACAAAAGCAAATTATAGCATAAGGTCATTCTTTGATGATATCTCCATAATGAGAGTATCAAATTGGAGAAGGTAGAAGGGAGACAGTTACTCTCCCAGTCTTCTGAGCTTCTCTTCCTTGACTTTCTTCCTTATGGGAAACCTGCCCCTTGCCAGAGCCCTTCCATGGTCTGGGCCCCTCTTCCACAACAGCTCTATTCCCATCTCCAGAGCTCCCAGCATAAGAACTAGCAGCAGTGGAATTAGAAACATTTTGGTTGGGGTTCACACTCTGTCGAAATTTGAAAATCTCACCCTTTTTAATCATATATCCACATGCACAAATTGCAAAGATAACAACAAAGATGGATAAGTAAGGTGTCTCAGTGATCAACATAGTCCCAGAAGGCTAACCAGCTAGCCAATGCCCGAGAGCTGTCATCTGTAGGCATCATGGGAATAGCAGGTTTTAAGGAGAATTTTAAAAAGAATAAAGTGGCGGCTTTATGAATTTTGATGGTGAGTGTTTTCAATGCACAAGGTATGGTATGCAGAAATGTATTGATATGTTTGTGGGAAGAGGGCAATAAGTAATCAAGTCCAGCATTGTTAGCAGAGCAAAGGTGGGGATCAACCTTGCATAAAGAAATTACATTTGATAGGTAGTGGAGGGCTTTCTCCTTTACCTTTCAATCTTAGTTCCCATCTCCTCTCCATTTGTTCCTCCCAACTCCTTAAAACTGTTTTAGGAGGAAAATAACTAGACACGTACATCTTGGCTAACTGATTACTGGGAATGAGAAAAAAGAGATACATAATAGTCTGCAAATATTTCACAGGTGTAAGAATTTAGGATAGAGGGAGGGAAATGGTTCATTGTAGTTCAAGAAGCATTACCATGAGTAATGGGATGAAAGAATGAAAAGAAAACTTAGACCTTGTCTACACTTGCAGTGGTGTGTAGGATGTATGTAGCTACACACTGCAGTGAAAGGCCCTAGTATGGAGGCGGTAGCAGAAAAATCTCTGGCAGCCCTTTCCTTTTCCCTGTTGCCTCCTCCCTCCCAGATCTCATCTTGGCTGCCAGAGCCTTTCACTGTAGTGAAAAATAGCAGTGTAGACTTGGGAGGCACTGCATGGGCATGTAGAGAGCCGTGTAGGGTATATACTCTAGGGTTCAGGCATCTATGGTACTCTACCCTACACCCCAAAACCATTTGTTGCTGTCTACAGTGCTACTTATACCCAAGTCAGCTGGATACGCAACATATGTACTCTACATGCCACTGCAAGTGTAAATGTACTTTTGGACTGAGTATCAGGTAACATCTCTTAATGGTGAGACCTACTGGACTTTAAAATAATCTCCTTCAGGAAGTGGTGGAAGCCCCAAATAAAGTCATTATACAAATCAATATTATGCCCTCACCTGGAATACTGTATTCAGTTTTGGTTATTTTATCTCAAAAATGATATAATAGTAATAGAGGGGATTAGAGAAAGATAAGAATGATTAGAAGCCTGGAAAAACTTCCACATGAAGAGAGCTTGAAAAGACTAGGACTGCTTACCTTAGAGAGGAGAAGAGTAGGCAGGGATAAGATAAAGAATTCTGCTCATCCTTCTCAAAATTCAAGACTAAGGGAACATTCAATGAAACTGAATGGGAGTAAACTTAAAACTGATAAAAAATACTTTTTCACACAATTCACAATCAGCCTGTAGAATTCATTGACACTAGATATCTTAAAGGCCAAGAGCTTAGCAGAGTGGAAATGTAGGTAACTATGAACAACTTCACCGGATTTATTCAATATCAAGACAAGCACATTGCTCTACATTAGGAAGCAAATTCTAGTTTTCCAGATCTCATCAATTATATACTGCCCTAAACCATACCACAATGATCAAGAGAAATAATGAGCCATAATGAGGAGTAAATAAACAATTTAATGCAAAAGATGGAACAAAGATTTTGAATAATACAGAAAGGAAGAAACATGGTTATTATAGGGAGAACAGCTGGGATGGGCAGGGATGCACAAAGCGTGCTCTGAAGTGTCCCTACCCTCTGTATGGCAGACTGGGCAACAGGGCATGGATCGCTTGATGATTACCTGTTCTGTTCATTCCTTCTGAAGCACCTGGCATTGGCCACTGTCAGAAGACAGGATACTGGACTAGATGGACCATTGGTCTGACACAGTATGGCCATTCTTATGTTCTGTAACCTCTATATCAAGGTTGAGAGGCAGTGTGGTTTAGTGGATTAGTCCCAGCTCCATTCCTAGCTCTGACATGGATTTGCTATGTTAGCTTGGACAATTCACTTCATTTCTCTGTACCTCTGTTTCCACTCCTATCATTTGTCTATCTATTTAGAATTGAAGTCCTTGAAGCAGGGATTGTCTCTTACTATCTGTCTGTACAGTTCCTAGCACAAACAGGCCCTGACCTTGGGTGGGCCCTTCTGGACTATCATAGCACAAATAATAAATACACACACAAAAACTACATTAAAAGAATGTTAATGTTGCAAAGTCAAGCACTTTAAAATTAGAAAACACCAGTATTAAGATTGTCCATGCAACTTTAATGTCACCCCCTTGTGTGTATACATTATGATAGTCGTTAATTACATGTTCACATACTATTTTTTCCCCAGGGGCTCTACCTCAATCGGTGCACAGGATGGACAGTAGTCATTGAATGAGCAGCTATGCAATATTTCATGATATCCCCATTGTTCAGTTTGTGACCTTTATGGACTTTACAGTGTTTGAACACTGCCCTGAAAAGAGAATCATTAATTTCCTCAAGGGATTTTCCATACTGCTCTTCGCTATAGCATCTGATTACTTCAGAGACATTAATTTATTTTCACAACACCTCTGTGAGATGAAGGGGCATTATTATCCTCATTGTAAAAGATGGGGAACTGAGGCACAAAGGGATTAAGGCAAAAAAGTGTCCACTGATTTTGGGTGCTCAATTTCAGATGGTTGTAGTCTGATTTCCTTTCACATTCATTTCACATGTTCATAGCTCAACTCCCATTGACTTCAGTTGAAGCTTTGACTGTTCATTCTACAATTCAGACTCCACAGTCTTAAATTGGGCATCCAGAAAAGGAGGAACACACAATTAGTGGCCTCCTGTGAAAAGTTTGGTTTAAGAGATTTGCCCAGCATCACAGAAGTATTCTCTGATTAAGAATCCAGTTCTCCTGGGCAGTATTCAACAGCCTAAACCGAAAGGACTATCCTGTCTCTTCCTGCAATCCTCTGCCTCATTCATTACACTCCTTTCAACTTCTGCAGCAAATAAAGCAGGGGTCTTACAAACCATAGCTTCATTTACTACAGCCCTGATTTATACCCAGAGCATGGTCCATCCCTGTGCACTGAATGAGGCTGGGGTTTTATGGAAAAAAATAGTACAGGATTATGTAATTAAAGAGTGTATCATAACAGGATACCCAGTAATTACAGAGCCTTCTGTCTCTGCTTCCCCCAAGCCTGACTCCTTCTGCCCTGAACACTCTAGATTCTTACAGTCTTGTCTCCTCCTTGAACCCCTCTTTGTGCCAGTCTTACTCCTGCCTGGTTTCTCTTTCCAGTCCCAGCCTCGATCCTTCAGGCTCCTTGTCCTTGTCCTACTCTCCTTGCCCAGCCAATCAGAGTTCCATCCGACACCCTGGGCTTCTGTCTGATCTGTCTTTCCCCAACACTGGATTCCAATCCTCCCTACCACAGATCCTCCACCCAGCTCTCAGAGTCAGTCTCCTTCCCCAGCCAGTCCCAGTTTTAGCAACCATAATCCCTGTCAGTTGCCAGTCCCAGTCTGCTCCATCCCCAGGTTCCTTGTCCCAATATACTCCCTCCACTGCTTCCTCTCCCCTTTAAGTCCAGTTCTTTCCTCCTTTGCATTTGAGACAGGTGGCTTCCTGCTCTGGCACTAACAAGGGGGTATTAAGAACACATGCACACAGAAATAGTCTCCCTGCTCTCAGTTGCAGTGTCTGTTGTCACAATGGCCTGGAGCAGCTGCAGGGAAAGTCCTGCTCCACTCCTGCGATCTTGGGCTAGAGCATGCTCAGTGTCTATGGAATCTTCACAGAACATAGCTGACAAACTCTAATAAGTCTGTAGTGAGCATACGTGATCTGAGATTTTTCAAAAGTTTATAATGTGGCCAAATTTGGACATTTTTTCATTGGCACAGCAGAAGGTGTATCCCTGAAACCAGGGCAACTCTTCTGCTAGCTTTCAAGTACTTGCTTTAATGAAAGGAAATGCTACAGCATCTCAATGAAACAGCTGGCAGTTGTAATGATATTTTTTAAATTGTCAAAACAATGAATTTTACAGTAATCTCATTTTCAGAAACAGATATTTCTGCTGAACCCATTTTTGATGGGGGAAAAAAAAGCCTGCAGCAGAGATCTGATATGGAAAACTTCATCCCAGATGGTTAAAGTTTGGCAGAATTGTATGCAACTAAAAACAGGATCTTGTAGTGGGAAGTTGTGATACTGTGTCTCAGAAACAGCACCCTGGAACCCCGTATTCACCACTGTCACATAATTATGATATGTTCTGTACAAAGTTATACCTCGTAAAATATTATTTTAAAATTACTGATCTGTTGAATATTAATATCTTGTTAGATTGTATGTGCTATCATTGTATGTGGAATTATGAAGTTTTGCTATGTATGTGCTACTGAAAGATGTTGTGGGGTAAGAAACACCCACAACCAGCTTTTCAGGTACAACTATGGAGTAGCCAGAAATGCTGACAGCCCATTAAAGGGAATCCACTCTCCCAATGGCCATCCCAAAAGACTTCACAGAAGAAGCAAGTACTCAATGAAGACTGCTTAGCCAATGCCCCCATAACACGCATGGATCTTTCAAAAATTGGAAGAAGCTATAAAAGAGAGGGAGTGATATCATCACTTGTCTTCACTCCCCCACAACTCAACACCTGAAGGAACATCTGGAAGACAAAGGACTTTGAACAAGGAAGAGCGGCACACACTGCAAAGCAGATACAGCCTGTGTATCAAGAATCTGTAGCGTGCTTGTATCATCTGTCAGGGTGAAATATTGCTCAATTTAAATCCTGTACTGTTTGTAGAAGTAAGACTGTGAAGTTATTTTTATTTCTTTGGTAACTATCTCTGACCTTTTATGCCTACCACTTATCATCACTTAAAATCTCTCTTTCTGTAGTTAATAAATCTGTTTTACAATTTTCCCTAAAACAGTGTGTCTTGATTGGAGTGTTTGGGAAATCTCAGCTCAATGGACAAGGCCTTGTGAATAACTTCTCCACATCAAGGGAATAGCAGACTAAATAATGAGCTTGCTCTGGTCAAATTCAAGATGGTATAATTTTGGGGTGCAGTGCATAAAAGCTGTGGGGAGTTGGCCGGTGCCTCGACCTATTGTTGGTTGAGTGGCTAAATGTAACTCAATTGGGTGTGTCCCTGCTTGTGGATGCCTGTCTGAGTACAATACCTGAAACACTAGCCAGAGGCAGCCCAGATAAACATTCCTGCCATCTAGCTTGGTGTGGGGCTCCACCTGCTGTTGCAATGGGTGATAACAGTGCCTGAAGGGGTCTGCTGTTTGTCACCAGCAAGGGCATTGTTGGGAGTCAGCCAAGGCTCCGGGCAGAGCGGTTCCATAGCTTCCAGCCTGCACCCCAGGGGAACCCGTCACAGAAGTGTCTGACAACTATAAGTATAAATGTCCCCAAAAGCTCAATCCGTAAGAACAAGAATAATGATGCCAAACTCTTACAAAACAATTCCTGAGCCACTCTTTTTTTCTTTTAAGAGCTCTAACTCCTTTATGGTTTGCAGCAGGACATTGACATTTGGATAGTCCTAGGATCAGAGAGGTTTTTTGGCTTTGTGAAAATCTGTTCAAATTTAGGCAAATTATGTGCTATTGAAAATTGCTATTTGTTTTCAGTTGTCATCAGAACAGCTCGTTTTTGACAGCATGTAAAAAACGCTCAAGTTTAATAGCATTGCACCTATACTAATCCAGTATCACATTTCAGCATTTCACAAATTCAAACTGCAGATACAACACGGACAAACTGGATCCTCCTGGTCATGATCCTTAGAATACCCTTTGTCCTAAGGGAAAGTGCACAGTTCCAGGAGTATGTCTACACAAAGTGAGCCTCCCAGCTCGGGTCCACAGACCGGTTAGTGAGGCTAGCGCTAGCGTGCTAAATATAGCTGTGTAAGCATTGCTTTGATGTTGAGGCTTGGGGATGGGCTTCAGAGCCCAAGTGCAACATCAAAGCAACATCTATACAGCATTTTTAGCACAAGTCTCACTAACACAAGCCTCTGGACCCGGTCTGGAGAGCTCACTCCCAAACGCAATGTAAACATACCCTAGGAGTCCAGCAACTGTGTGTTTTATACTCACTAGTGCATATGATTCTAGGATTATTCACAGTCCTTGTTATTAAGCAGTTTCTCTACTTAGATATTTGGTTACTACTTATTCAATACTCAGACAAATTAAATTCACCTGCAAAAAACCTTTCACACCCGTCCAATTTTTTTTAATATTAACATTTGATAGAAATGCCTGGTTTGATAAATATATACGCAATCAGAAACTTCATTTAATTTAAAAAAAATCACCAGAAACAACAAATCCTGGGTAGCGTAAAGAGGCTCACTCTTCAATATAGTAACACCCTATTAGAGAGATTTGATTATTATATCAATGTATTGTAGACTGTTTCTCTAAATGCAAGCACATTGTTGTAATAATTATCATTTTGTCTCTTATGGTTACATGGCAGTATTCATAAACCTGTTAAAACTTTCTGATAAATAAACAGACAAAAAAACCCATACAAACAAAAACAATTCCTCACACACAACTAAGCGCTTACACTAACTAGGAGAAGAATCCAGATCACTATTATGACCAAATCCCAAACATTTAACCTCACTGCCTATCAGAAACAGCCTGCCATCTTTGTCCTTGGCTATCTGCTGTCTGTAAAATGAGGCTGCTCATTCATCTGTAACCCACTGTTTCAGTGTGAGATGGGTCCTCTTTTAGTGGCTGATTCACACACAATACCAGACATCTCTTGCTGCCAGCTAATACAGTTAGTCTTGTAAATCAAGCAGTAGAAATCTGTGCTGCAGTTCTGCATAATAATATTTATCTTTTCCTTTAAAAATCCCTAGGAAATTATATTAAAACTATGCATAAGAATGTGATTAAGCTTGCAAATCAAACACTTGAAAGTCTGAAAATGCCTACATTAAGGCTGCTCATCCATATGCATCATGATATAGTATTTAACTACATAATCACATATTGTTTTTTCCACAGGACACTGTCTCATTCTGAATGCAGGGTGGAAGGTGCTCAGGAAATTAATTAAGATTATATAATGAAAGAGGTGTTTGCTTGTAGGATCCTTGCCTCATTCCCTGTAGGTATGTAGTGAATAAGGTAAGAGCCTGCAGGAAGAGAAAGGAAGGTCTTGTGGTTAAGATAGTTGAAATATGAGACAAATAATGGAAAGGTGATAAGGCTTTGATCAATAAAAAATTAAAGGATGGTAATATACTGGAAGCCAATTTAACATGCCTTGATGGAAAATAGATCTTGTCAAATGAACTTGATGGCATTTTTTGATGAAATCACAAGTTTTGTTAAAAGTCACTATTGATGTAATATATATGGACTTCTATAAGGCAGTTGAGTTAGTACAGAGTGACAACCTGATAAAAATATTGAGCAAATTTAATATTGCACATAGTAAGTTGAATACTAACAGACCTTAAAATGTAATTATAATGGAGAATCAGTATTGAATGGGTTTTTTTTTAGTGGGGTCTTGTAGGGACTGGTTCTCAGCCCAATGCCATTTAATATACCTATTAATGATCTGGAAGAAAATATAAAATCATTGCTTTTAGTTTGCAATTTGTAGATGACACAAAAATTGGGGGAATGTTAAATAATCAAGAGGACAGGTCACTGCTTGACAGTGATATGGATCATTTGGCAAACAATAGTTGTGGGTGCATAACTGATTGGAAAAGTGTATTCAGGGAGTAGTTATTAATGGTTCACAATCAAGCTGGAAGGTTATATTGAGTGGGGTCCCACAGAAATCTGTCTGGAGTCCAGTTCTGTTCAATATCTTCATAAATGATTTGGATAATGGCATAAAGAGCACGCTTATGTTTGCAGATGATACCAAGCTGGGTGGGGTTGCAAGCACTTTGGAAGACAGAATTAGAATTCAAAATGAACTTGACAAATTGGAGAAAAGGTCTGAAACAAACAGGATGAAATTGAATAAGGACAAACGCAAAGTACTACACTTCGGAAGGAATAATCAGTCACACAAATACAAAATGAGAAACGACTGCCTAGGGAAGAATGCTGCAGAAAAGGATCTGGGGGTTATAGTAAATCACAAATAGAAGTAAAAAATGTAATACTGTTGTAAAAAAACAGAACATCACTCTAGGAAGTATTAGCAGGAGTGTTGTAAGCAAGACATGAGAAGTAATTCTTCCAATCTACTCACCACTCAACTGGACTACTGTGTCTATTCCTGGATGTCACACTTCAGGGAAAATTTGGACAAATTGGAAAAACTTGAGAGTAGAGCAACAGAAATAAGTAAAGGTCTGGAAAACATCCTTTGAGGAAAGATTGAAAAAATTGGGTTTGTTTAATCTGGAGAGAAGTCTTACGGGGAGACATGATAAGAGTCTTCAAATACATAAAAGGTTATAAGGAGGAGGGTGATAAATTGTTCTCCTTAACTACCGAGGACAGAACAAAAAGTCATGGTCTTAAATTGCAGCAACGGAGCTTTAGATTAGGCATTAGGAAAAACTTGCTATCTGTAAGGTAGTTAAGGACTGGAACAAATTACCTGGGGAGGTTCTGGAATCTGCAGCATTTTAGGTTTTTAAGAACAGGTTAATCAAACATCTGTCAAGGATGGTCTAGAAGATAATATTTAGTCCTGCCTCAGTGCAGGAGACTACTGAGGTCCCTTCCAGTCCTACTCTTTTATGATTCTATGAATATGTGTTTAATATGGCTAAATGTGAATGTATGCATCTAGGAATAAAGAATGTAGGCCATACTTACACAATGGGAGACTTTATCCTGGGCAGCAGTGACTCTGAAAAAGATTTGGGGGCCATGGTGGATAATCAGCTGCATATGAACTCCCACTGTGACGCTAGGGCCAGAAGAGCTAATGTGATCCTGGCATGTATAAACGGGAATCTTGAGTAAGAGTATATAGGTTATTTTACCTCTGTATTGGCACTGGTGCAACCACTGCTGGAATACTGTGTCCACTTCTGGTGTCAACAATTTGAGGATGTTGATAAATTGGAAAGAGTTCAGAGGAGAGCCACAAGAACAATTAAAGGATTATAAAACAGGCCTTATAGTGATAGACTCAAGGAACTCAATCTATTTTGATTAACAATGGGCGTTAAATGGGTGACTTGATTACAATTTGTAAGTACTTAAATGGAAAAGAAATATTAAATAATGGGCTCTTCAATCTAGCAGAGAAAGGTATAACACAATCCAATGACTGGCAGTTGAAACTAGACAAATTCAGACTGGAAATAAGGTGTCAAATTTTAACAGTCAGGGTAATTACCCATTGGACAATTTACCAAGGGTCATGGTGGATTCTCAGTCACTAGCAACTTTTTAATTAAGAATGGATTTTTTTCTAAAAGATATGCTCTAGGAATTATTTTGGGGACGTTCTATGGCATGTGTCATACAACAGTGGCTCTCAACCTTTCCAGACCACTGTACCCCTCTCAGGAGTCTGATTTTTTCTTGCGAACCTGCAAGTTTCACTTCTTTAAAAAACTACTTGCTTACAAAATCAAATATAAAAATACAAAATTGTCACAGCACACTATTAGTGAAAAATTGCTTACTTTCTCATTTTTACCCTCTAACTGTAAAATAAATCAATTGGAATATAAATACTGTACTTACATTTCAGTGTAGAGTATAGTATATAAAGCAATATAAACAAGTCATTGTCCATATGAAATTTTAGTTTGTACTGACTTCACTAGTGATTTTTAAGTAGCCTGTTGTAAAACTAGGCAAATATCTAGATGAACTGATGTACCCCGTAGAAGACCTCTGCGTTCCCCCAGGAATACCCATACCCCTGGTTGAGAACCACTGTCATACAGGAGGTCAGACTAGATGATCACAATGGTGCCTTCCGGCCTTGGAATCTATGGAAGTTTGCAGATGACACAAAGACTTGTCAGATGATAACAACAGTGAGGTCAGGTCACTATTACAGAGCTATCTGGATTGCTTGATAAACTGGGTGTGATCAAACAACATGCATTTCAACATAGCTACATGCAAAGTCACACATCAATACACAAAGAATTCTTAAAGGATGGGGGACTATATCCTGGAAATAAGTGACTCTGAACGGGACATAGAAGTCATGGTGAATAACTAAGGTTAATATTTTGTCACGGTTATTTTTAGTAAAGGCCATGGACAGGTCACAGGCAATAAACAAAAATTCATAGGAGTCCATGACCTGTTTGTGACTTTACTAAAAATAACCAGGGGCAGGGCTGAGAGGGAGCCCCATAGAAGGGACTGGCAACCTGACCCCACCGCCATGGGGCGGGGACACAGACCTGGCTGTAGCCATGGGGGAGGAGAGGAGTGGCAAGGGGGTGAACAGTCCCAGCTCCAGCTGAAGCCAGAGAGCAGGGTCATACAGCTCTGGCTCCAGCTGCAACCATGGGGCAGGGCCTCACAGTCAGGGGGGCAGGGGTGCACACAGTTCCAGCACCAGCAGCAGCCACCATGGGGGGTATGCACAGCTCTAGTCGCAGCTGAAGCAGCAGGGCAGGGGCACACAGTCCCCATTATTTTTAACAGAAGTCTGCCTTAGTCCCTTTTGCCCTTAAAAATTTCTGAATGCCCCCAGAAGAACTGAGTTCTATCCCTGGTTCTACCACAGACTTCTTTTGTGATGGTGGGCAAATGATTTAACAAAAATGGTTACCTACCTTTCCATAACTTGTTCTTCAAGATGTGTTGCACATGTTCATTCCACTGTAGGTGCATGCGTGCCTCGTGCACCAGCTGTTGGAGATTTTTCCCTCAACAGTACCTACCAAGGTAGCGTGCCATTGCATGCAGCTATAAAGGCTGCACTGCCCTGACCCCCTCAGTTCCTTTCTACCAGAAAGACTCCAATAGAGAGAGGGGAAGAAGGGCGGGTGGTGGAATGGCTATGTGCAACACAGCTAGAAGAACACCAGTTATGGAAAGGTAGATAATCATTTTTATTTCTTCCAATGATTGCATATGTCCATTCTCCTGTAGGTGACTCACAAGCAGTCCAAACTCGAGGTGGGCTTGGAGTCTACTTGACTAGAGACTGCAGGACCAGACATCCAAATCTGGCGTTGTCTCTAGACTGATGAGAGATGGCATAGTGAGAGGAAAATATATGGACCAGGTTGCAGCCCTACAAATGTCCAATATGGTTTCATGAGCCATAAAGCCTGCAGAAGCTGCCTGTGACTTGGTTGAGTGAGCCACCACTTTACTTGAAGGTGAAATATCCTTCAATCAATACCATAAATGAATACATCTGAAAATCCAGGCAGAGAGGGATCCTCTGGGATGCCCTTTACTTTGTCTGAAAGCATGATGAAGAGTTGAGAAGAACGTGTGAATAGTCCAGTTTGATCCAAGTAAAAAGCCAAAGCTCTTCTAAAATCTCGAGTATGGAGCTTTTCTTCCACTTTTTTCAAATGAGGCTTTGGAAAGAAAGTGAGTAAATAAGTTGCTTGATTAATGTGAAAATCAGAAAACACTTAAAGACAGGAATTTAGTGTGAGGCTGAAGGAAACCCCTGTCCCTAAAGAAAACTGTATAGAGAGGATCTGATACTAAAAAATCACAGCTCCCCTGCTCTCCTGGCTAAGGTTATAGCAAACAGGAAAACCACCTTTATAGACAGATATAACAGAGAACAAGTCACTAGCAGCTCAAAGATGGGAATCATCAACTTTGCCAGAATTAATTTTAAACTGCACTGTGGAACCAGGCTATGAACCTGTAGGTATAATCTAAGCACACCCTTTAGAAATCTGATGGAAATAAGGTCTGAAAAAATTGACCAGCTAGCCATGGGAGGGTGGAAAGTTGAAACAGCCATCAAATGAATTCTGAAGAAACTAAAAGATAACCTCTTGCTGTTTCAGAAACAAAAGATAGTCAAAGATATGGCAAACTGGAGCTTGAGCTGGAAGGACACCTCTTTGTAGGGATCAAATGGAGAATCTTTTCCATTTAGCAAAATAAATAGACCTAGTTGAAGGCCTCCTACTATTTAGCAGAATTTCCTGCAATAAACTTAGAGTAAACTCATTCTCAGGTTATCAGTCACGAAGCATCCATGCTGTCAGGTGGAGGGCCTGAAATTTGGGATGAAGGAGGCGGCTGTGGTCCTGGGAAATCACATCCATATCTCTTGGGAGCAGTAGCGCAGGTTTGACCAAGAGGGCTTGTGGAGTCGAAAACCAGTAGGGACTATACCAGGACTATTAGAATGTGAGCAGAATCATTCTTGACTTTGGTCAAGACTTTGGGCAGGAGCAGAACTGGATGGAAGGCACACAGAAGGCCTTTTGACCAGGGTACGAGGAAAGCATCGGTCATTGAACCCAGACTGTGACTCAGGAACAAAAGAGAAGACATTTTTTGTTTGCTCTTGTTGCATACAGGTCCACTTGGGGAGTTCGTCACCACGGGAAAATGGACCTGGACATATCTGGATGAAGAGACCACTCATAGTGACTTGCAAACAACCTGCTCAGCAGGGCTGCCAGAGAGTTTTGAACTCATGGAAGGTAATCAGCTCTCAGGTTGATGGAACAGGTGATGCAGAAATTCCAGAGCATTACCTCCTCACATAACTTTGTCAAATGGGCCCTGTCTGGTTTGTTTACATGGAACATGGCTGCTATGTTATCCGTGAGTACCAATAAATTCTGCCCCTTGATATGTAGAAGCAATGTCATGCAAGCTAAACTGATGGCCCGAAGCTCCCTGATATTTATATGGAGACTTAGTTCCTGAGGAGACCAAAGGCTCTGAGTTTCAGGGACCTAAGTGAGCTATCCAATCCATATCTGATACATCTGTAACTAAAGTGAGTGACTGTTGTGGAGGGGCAAAGGCAACTCCTTCACAAACACCTGCAGGTTTTAGCCACTAGTTCAGGGAGGACAAGATCTGAGGAGGTGCTTGAACCATCATGTCCATATGATGATAGGCCAGTGAAAACACCAAGGCTAGCCAACCCTGTCATTTTCTGAGGTGCAGTCTGGCATGCTACACCACGTAAGTGCACACTACCATGTGTCCTAGAAGTTTAGGCAGTTCTGAACCACAGTGATAGGGTAGGCCTTTAAGTCTAGAGCAGTGGTTCCTAATCCTTGGCCCTTGGGATCTTTCAGAGTGGCCTGTGGCTCCCCTCACGCTGGCTGCAGAAAGCAGCCGCTGCCTAAGTATCCAGGCAGAGCGCATTGCCGGCGCAGGCTCCTTGCTGCAGCCAAGGGGACAGGAGATCAGCGCAGGGAGCATGGCAAAGCACTCTGCCTGGGTCCCTAGGCGCTAGGTCCCTGCTGGAGCCAGAGGGAGGGGAGCACTAGGTGCTGGGTCCCTGCTGGAGCCAAAGGGAATGGAGCATTGTTCTCCCGTCCCCGACTGCAGAAGGGAGCCGCTGCCTAAGGAGCCAGGTGGAGCGCACAGTTTCCCTGCTGCAGTCAGGGGGATAGGAGATCCTCCCCGCTGAACTTCTTCCCTCTGGCTGCAGCAGGGAGCTAGAGAAGAGGGCTGCTGGTAGAGAGTGGTGGCTCTTCAGGGTTGTAAAAATTATATTGGTGGCCCTCGAGCCAAAAAGGTTAGGAACCACTGGTCTAGAGCAATGACCCACATTCTCTGGAACTTCTGCTTTAGCAGAAAAGCCCTGGCCTTTATAGAGTCCAGGACTGCCCCAGTGACCTCTATTCACTGAAGAGGAGTCAAGATAGATTTCTCTGTGCTGATTAGGAGCCTCAGCATATTGAAAGCGGACTGAACAGAGGCTACACTGGAAAGAATGTAGGACATGGACTGACTCCTCATTAGCCAGTCATTCAGGTAAAGGAACACATGGATTCCTGATCTTGGTAGGAATGCTGCTACTACAGCCATGAATTTTATGAATATGTGAGGGGCTGCTGACAGGCCGAAAGGCAGTACAGTGAACTGGTAATGGGATCCATTGACTATGAATCTGAGAAACTTTCAGTGGCTCTGGTGAATCACCATGTATGCTGCTCTCAATTTAAAAGACACCTGTTTTTACAAGTCCCCAGGATCTAAGGAAGGGATAATAGAGGCTAGAGTAAACATATGGTATTTTTGTCGGAAGAGACAATGTCAATCTCCCAAAGATTACTGGGGTGTTTGAAGTATATGATGAAGGCACCAAGTGGTAGCAAAGACACAAGGGTACACTCAAAGAAGATTCACCTCCAAACTCAGTCTATAAGCCAGGAAGGCTTGTTGACTCTACAACCCAGGAAGGGTCCATCTTTTGAGACCAATCCCTGAAGGACTAGCCTGCCTTTAGGTACCGCTGACTGAGAAGCCCTTTCTGCTGCCATCTACAGCAGAGGCTTTTGAGGCTGCCAGAGAACTGCTTAGCCTTCTGGTGCTGGCTTCCCCTGCTGTTTAGTAGTCTGTTTAGTAGTACATGCTCCTGCAGTCCCAACGCCAGCCCCAGAACACCGTTGGGTACAATGGCTTCTACAGCTGCAGCTCTTGACTCAGTCAGAGCAGAGGGAGCATGCCAAACCAATTTAGATGTGCTCAATACCCATTCTGAGCAGGAAGGTTCCAATGGTGGGCACAGCACAGACTCCATAAGCAATACTTGAGTCTGGCAGCCCTGTTTGTAGAGGATTCAAATCCCATTCTAAAATGTGACACACGCCACTCATATGCACCTCTCCCAGATACTTACGGCAGCTGGGGTGTGGATTGCTCACTGGACTAGACCTGTTACATGAGCAACAGGCCCTGAAGCCAGAAGGAGCCATTAGTCCAGTTCCAAGCCTGGTACCCAATGAGTAACCAGTAACCCTACTCTAGAAAAATTATATTCTAAACTAATTCTTATATCTAACTAACCTGTCCTACCAATTCTGCCCATGGCCCTGCCCACACTCCATCCCCACCCCAGGCCCACCGCCTCCCTCACGCTTCCCCCCGCCCATTGCTGGAGGCATGCAGTGAGTGACGGGAGGGGAGATTGAGGAGGGACACAGTGGGCAGTCTTGCAGGAGAGAGGGGTGGAGAAGAGCAGGGATACAGCGACCAGTGGGTGGGGCATCTCAGAGAGGGTGGAGGATCTCACGGGGAGGGAGCTGGTGGAGAGGAGGCAAATGGTAGGCAGGGCGAATGATGGGCCGGGATCTCGCAAGGGCAGAGAGGTTGAGGAGGGATGTGGCAGGAAGTCTCGCAGGGGGTGAGGGATGTGGTGAGCAGTGGGCGGGAAGTCTTGTACGAAAGTCTTGTGGAAGATGTGGGTGAGGGATTCAGTGGGTGGGAGAACCTTGTGGGTGAGAAGGGAACGGCGGGTGAGGGGGTCTCAAAGGTGAGGGGGTGAGGG
>ML675651.1:7336029-7428009 GCA_007922155.1 Mesoclemmys tuberculata
GGAAGGGACAGAGCAGGGATGGGAAGAAGCAGGACCACCACAGCCCTGACATCCAGTGGCCGGTCAGCAGCGGATGCATCAATGGAGGCTTAGCCTTCCTTGGACAAATATACCCACCACCCATGGCTGAGGAAATATCTCCCACAACTGTACATGAAGTGTGCACATGCCTTGGATGGACATGCGGAATCACTCAAAGAACCAAACATTTCATAGGTGGCTGCTCCTGAGGTCCATTTTTCAGCAACTCACAACAGCAATTGAAGTCAATAGGAACTGTGGATGCTCAGCACCTCTGGCAGTAAGACGGTGTGGTCCAGAGATTAAACAAGGCTCAAATTTCATTTAAAAGACTAACTAACTATGGACCAGATTCTGCCACCCAAATGAGGCTACTTGCAGAGTAAGTGCTGAGTGAAATTTTATGGACTGTATTATGCAGGAGGTCGGACTAGATTATCATAATGGTCTCCTCTAGCCTTCAAATCTATGAATCTGTTGTTAATTATTATTTATATTGCAACAGCATCCAAGATCTGCTAAGCTAATGGTTCCCAACCTGCGGTGCGGGACCCCCTTGGGAGGGTGCCAAAGATTACTGGGGGTCTATGAGGCTTCTGTAATATTGTGGTCATTTAGCCCCCCCCCCAAGCCCTGCACCAGCTGGGCACAGCAGCCTCAAGCCCCATGCCAGTCGGAGCAGAGGAGCAGCCCCTTCTCTCCCCCAGGGGAGCAGCAGCAGCTCTGAGCTCCGCACTGGCCGGAGTGAAACAGCAGTCCCTTCCAGCCCCAACAGAAGAATGATGGGGAAAAGGATAAAACATATAGTTAAACATATTTTAACATAATCACCACATACAACTACTATATTTAGCAGTTATTGGCTGGTTAATTTCTTATAGGCATTTGGTAGAAGTGAGTCCTGAGGAGGGATTTGATGGAGATGAGGTTAGTTAGCAGCTTTGGGGCTAGTTCAACGCAGAGGTTTTAAGCATAAGAAGCAGCACAGAAAAGAGCACAAAGGTTGTTTGCTGGTGAAACAGACAAGTGGGCTATTGAGACAGCCACTGTTGGCAGAGCAGAGACACTACTCAGAGTGATTGAGTGTGAAAGAATTGGATTTTATGAAGAGTAGCTGGATGACCCAGAGATTCTAGGACACTGATTCCAAACTGACTCAAAAAACAGTTGCAGAAAGTTGATGCCATCTAAAGGATGTTCAATAGCCTATGTGAAATGACTGGTCAGGTTCCCATTGATGGTCAATGGAATGTAAGCTCCTAAATGCCTAAATCTCTTTTGAAAATGAGAGTTAGGATCCTAAATCAGTTAGGTGACTGCAGCCACTCCTAAATACGTTTAAAACCAGGGCCTGGTTTTACTAGTAGAAGCTAATAAGAATGTATAATACAGAGCAATTGTTCCTGGAGTTAGAGCTTTAATATGCTTAGAATTCACCTTCACTTATCAAACAATTTCCTAGGAGGTAGCCAAGTACAGAAAGAGCTTAAAAATAAGAGTAAATATCTATTTAATTTATATTTTCAACTGCAATTCTGCAGTGAACATAACCATGTATTTCATTTTGGTGGACATCTGAAGGTCAGCATTCCTTCTAGCTTTATATTCATTCATATAATACATCAGAAATAAAAAATGTGAACTATGTGAGACTTTGAAAAATCCACATTCCCTTTTTCCTGTGCAGTCTGTTTGGCTTTTACTAAAACAAACTTATGTAAAGTTGCTATTATTTGGTTAACAAGATACCAATAAAATCATATTTCAGTTAGCGTAACTGGTCAAGGCTGTTGGTGAAATGACTCCCTTTCAGACATTAAACTTGTACAAAAAATATATTGCAAGTGGATCTTAAATACACATTAAAATGTGACATCTCACTGCTTAGGCTAACCAGTACAATATAAAACAAGTTCTTTATTGCTTCCAGCATATTCTTCCATGACTGCCAAAAAAAAGTTTTCCCTGGTTTGATAAAATTGTAAGATATTTAAATCCATTATCAGTCAATTATTAGAAAAGATTTTTATTTAATTGATAGCTTCTTTTATTTCAGTATGGTACACTAGATGTTAAACAAATCTCTAACTATTTTGGAGAGCTAATTACAAGCGGCACAAGTAGCAACACCTGTAGTTAAGATTGCCTGGCACTCATTATAACATCCTGCTTTCTGTTGCTTACCACTTTGCCAAACTTTAACCTCTTGGTTGAAGTTTTCCATGCCTCAGGCTAATTTTTCTAAAAAAAATTCAATCAAAAATATTTCAGCTGTTTTTCAGAACATGGTTTTGGGGAAAATATGAGGTTTTGCCAATTTAAAAAAATTCTTACCACTGTTTCACTGAGAAATTCTAGCACCTCCAGGCTTTGAAGAAAGGAATCAACATTTGGCAGAGGGTCATGCTGGTGCCTTTGTGTTCCCATGGAAAAAAAAAATGGCCTAAGCTTGGCCAAGCTATAGCCCTCTGAAAAATCTCAAACTCAGTAGAGATTTGTTAATTTGGCAGCTAAATTCTCTGAAGATTACATCTGCACTGAGCATTCTCCAGCCCGAGGTAGGAAGGGCTGAGCAGAACTTTCCCTACAATTGCTTTTTGTGGCTGCTGTAGGCTGCTGTGACACCAAGTCCTGGAACTGAGAGCTAAAGGATAATTTCTCCTGCGCTCTCAAGGTTTCCCCTGCTACTGCCCAGGAGGAAATAGCCTGACTGAAATGCAGAGGCATGAGCAGCTAGGACTGAGAGCTGGCAAGAGGGGAGACTGGGATGAGGAGCTGGGTGAGGGACTTGGACAGGGAGTAAGGTGCAGGACACACGACTGGGATGGGGAGTCAAAAGGGGCAAGGGATTTGGAGGAGAAGGGCTAGGGGCCTGGGACAGGGAGCCAGGGTGGATTTGATTGGGACAAGGAGTCAAAAGGGGTGCATGGGAACTGGGACTGGGGACAAAGACCCAAAGGGGTGGAGGAAGACTGGGACTCAGAAGAAGGCTCTGTAACCACTAGACCAGACTCCCCCCCCAAACTTGGAATATTACCCAGATTCCTAAGTCTCAACATTCTTCTGCTATCAGCTAATATCTGTGAAACCTACTGGCAAAGTGTATCTTATGTCCTCGAATGCTGGTCCATATTGAAGACAACAAACTAATGTTGTTATAGTTACAGTCCATTAGTTCAAGTGGCAGAGATCTGTGCTGTAAAGGTTCCAACCTTGCTGATGACTCATGTGGGTGTTGTCAACATGATGACACATGATGGATTTTTTCCATCGGTTTGCTTTTTTCCTTCAGTTTGCTTTTTTTTTTTTTAAAAAAAAAACTGAAGAAATTATATACAGAAAACTACATTAAAAGAGCATTAAATTTGCAAAGTGGAAGACTATCATAATGAACATACACAAAGGTGCCAAAGTATAGGCAATCTTAATTCTAGCATTTCCTAACTTTTGAGTGCTTGACTTTTCAATTGTAATGTTGCTTAAATATAGTTTTTGTATGTAATAAAACAGATATTACATTTGAGCAGGGGGTTGGTTTAGTTGACCTCCTGAGGTCCCTTTCAATCCTAATATTCTATGATTCTATGAAATATAACAAGGATATTAGAAGGATTGGGAGATTAATAAAATTTGGAGCATGTTATTATGGCCAGTTCAAATGCAGAGACGGTCAGTAGTGACCAAAAGTTGTTGCCATGTGATGGCTGTTAGCGTCCTGTGAAATGTGGATAACATCCATGTCACAAAAGCCATCAACATAAGTGGAACTAATTGGCATTTCAGTGCCTACTTAGCAGTCTCAGGCAATGGAGAAACCAGGCAATGGAGATTGTCTTCCCCTCTGATCCTTAAAATATAAGGGTTGAGATTCATTAGTTGGGAGCAGTATAGAGAAGTTACTGTTATCCATACTACATCTGTTATAGGGTAAAATGGGGGATTTTAATCTTTAGAATTGTTGAGCTGCACTTACTTAAAAAAAGTGATTATGTTTGATTGTGAATTAAACTCCTGATATCTGGCTCTTATTGACCCAATGCTAAAAATAGTCTTTTGAGGTAAATATATAAAAGAGAATTTACCATCAATACATTTACTGGTAAGTTGTTCAAACAGTTTTTAAAATGGCCTGCTTTATTTAAAAGTCTGTATACTTATCTGCTTAAATAGAAGTCACCCCAATTCCTGGAGGAGGCATAGCAATGACCCAATAAACAGAAAGGCCATGGAAGCCATTTGTCTCACTTGCAAAAGCAGTGCTAGAAAAACATATGCTATATAAATATTATTGTTTGCTAAACTGCTACACTATTTTGAAATAAAATTCTTTCTAGCAAGTTAAGATTTATTAGAATTACATTATTTACATAGGACTTGGAAACCTAAATATGCTTTTAGATCCTCACACACCATAAAAAAGGGCCTTTTAGCTACACACACGCTCAAGTAGGAAAATTATAGCTTCACATTTTCAACGCTACAGTTAATGCTGTGTCAGCACCTCCATCAAACCTAGCTGTTCAGCAGCTTATAAAAGTTCACTCTGAACTGAAACTTGGCATTCAGGCTCAGAAAGAAAAGTCTCAAAAAGAAAAAGGGAGAATATCTGTTTGGCTGCTTTTATTTAGTGTGCAAAGTGCAGGGAGGAAGGTTATCTTTTTTCAGTTGTTCTTCTCCTACAGTACAACTTAAGGACAGGTGATCCAGAGACCCCACCATATTACAAAAATATTTTAGCGCCACTATTATAAATTCTTTAACTATTTTCTCTCAACAGAAATAAGCAGACACAGTCATTTACTCAATGCAAAAAAGTTACTTCTATTCTTGTCCTCAGAAGGCATACTACGAGGAGGGCCAAACTTACTGAGAACATACAGTAGCTTCTAGGGGCTCCAACCATCAGTTCACTTTTTAAGGAAAAGGCCGACACAGGGTAATACACATACCCCCAGCTGCAAAGGCAAACTGAGGACGATGTGTGTTAATTACACACCTTCTGCGAACAAAGACACCCGGTAATTTTCTCACTCCACCGACGAGTTTTGTAATGAATTCTCTGCTTCTGGAGACAGCAAGAGCTGCGGGGCTGGTTCCCGTGCAGTGACAGCATAAGGGCCGTCACGACAAAAACTACCGATGCCTAATTATGAAGTCGTTGGGTGTGCTCTGTAACACCGGGATTTCGTCATGACGCCGGTGTCCGTGCGTACGGGCCCGGCGACATAGCACATTACAGCGGTACAAGGATAAGGCTGCACGCTGCCCCCTCCCCCTTTACACCCCCGCCCCTCCCCCTCTGTAGCCCCACCCGGCCCCTCCCCCCTGAGCCCCCTTCTCACCTCCTCCAGGCGGGCGGACACCAGCCCGGACTCCCAGCTCTTCGCCGCGGCCGCGCTCCCTCCGGGGGAGCCGCCTCCGCTCTTAGGCCGCTTCGGCCCCATCGGGGGCTCGGAGGCTCCCTCCCGGCGCAGCTGGGAGTCCGACCGCGGCCGGGTCCCCACGCCGTCTCCATAGCAACCGGGCGCCTTCCGGTCACGCCCACCGCGCTGTCTCCATAGTAACCGAACTCGACGGCGGCCGGGCGGGGGTAGCGGGCGCGGAGGACGCCGCCCTGCCCGGGTGCGTCCCTGCGCGCGCGCTCTCCCACCCGCAGTGAGGCGCGCTCGTGATCCCCCCTCCCTACGTGGTCCCTATTCCCATCCCTGCCCGCGGCGAGCGCCGGCCCAAGGGGCGCGGGGAGCCCTCTGGCGCCCCTAGCGAGAGGAAGCGGCGCCGTGCGGGGCGGCCAGCCAGGCCCCCGGGTCCCGCCCCTCTCTGCCGAGGGGGGAGCTGTGCGGGGAACTGCCTGACCCCGCTGGCCCCAGTCTCCAGCCCAGAGCGCTGGCCCGGCCGCAGGTCCCTAGCACCCGATTTGGGGCAAGTGACTGCACTGGCGTCAGGCTCCTGGTGGGGATTTCATCTCCCTGGGGCGGTGCAGGGGAGACAGGCTTTGCACCCCTCGTGTGCAAGGGCGAGGGACAGATTAGCCCCCCCAGCAAGCTGCAGCAGCCTGCAGGTTCATTGTTACATTTAACCTCACTCCTAAAGTGAGTCTGCTGTACACCCCTGTTCTCACGGCCCCCCAGGCCTGTTCCGCATCGTGGCTTGCGTGGCCGTCTCTGGACCGTGCAGGGCTAGCTGAAGAGTGTGTGGTTCGACTGCGCTCTTCTGATTTTTGGGGATAGATGGAGGCAGTTCATCTACTCCATGCCCCTCCAGGCTGACACTAGCCTGGAGGAGACCACATGGCCCATCTTGATCCCTCTGGGCTGGGGGAAGGCTACATGGCCCACCTGGGTACCCTGTGCACGCACTAGGATGGGGAAGAGGATGTGTGTCCCTATGAATGCTAAGGGCTAGAAGGAGATTGTGCTGCCCGTGTCACAGCAGGGAGGGTTTCTTCCTTTACTGGTCTCAGGATGCAGGCAATCATCTGTAGCTTTATTGTCTCCTCATCATCAGTGCACTGAAATATCTTTCTAAACAGGGCTCCAGCATATAGACGTTATATTTTTCACCTCTCCATACCATGACCAGCTCAGAGGGAAGGAATAGGGGCAGTTTCCTATATCAGGTACTCTGTAAGAGGTACTTGGAGACTGTCAGCATTGGGCTTTTTCATCAGAGCCTCCTAAAACAAATGCTGTGCTGGGGCTACATTTGGAGGATGTAGCCCCTTCAGAGGGAAAGAATGAAAGGCGGTGCACTATAATGTGACTAAGATGAAATTTCAAATCCAAAAGTCTGCGTGAAACCAGCATACTAGCAGCCACGGCATGTCTGGGAAGGAGAGTAAGTGAGCTCACACAGTGGTGTTGGAGCATGACCTCAGCCTGAATGCTTGCTGCGTGGCGACTCAGAATAGGTGTGGGTAGCTAGGCCCACTCCCAGGCCTAAATCACACTCCAAATATTACCATATGTTCCTGCACTGGGACTAAAAGGGGAGAGGGAGGCACAGCTGGGAGAAAGCAGGAGAGCTGCCAAGATAAAGAATTAATTACAGAGAAGTCATGTTGTGATCTCACACTAGAGACAAGTGAAATATTTTGTGTGATTTAACATTCTGTGAAAATATCCCAAACCACATGCTGCCCCTCCCGTGCCCCCACTATACCTATCTGAGTTGCTGAGAATGTGCAGTCTTTATTTAAATTTTGTAGAAGCCCTGAAACCCTGCTGTTCAGTACATTACTGATGTAGTCTGAACTTCATTCTAGGAGGACACTGACCTACTGTGTGCACTGTATGAAAGGCCTGTAACTATGCACTCATAAGGGAGAGGTGGGAACTCAGGCTTATGGGTTATGTGACAGACGGTGAGTCTTCTAGTATTCTACCTTCACATTGTATAGCACCACCTCCCCCTGTGTCTGCAGACTGATGTCATTTATAGCCCTTCTGGAAGCAGGGAGAGGGCCCACTATTTTCGCCAACACCCATTAACATTTTCTTCCCCCCATTTCTTGGCAGGTGGCCACTCTTCTGAGGTTTTTCGTTTGGAGACAGAAAAGTCAGACGTTAGTTGCTGGCAGAAATGTATGACAGGGGTATGACGGTCCCCTGTCTTGACTACAGTCCTGTGTGTAAAGGCTGTGTTTGTATTTGGTGTGTCAGGAAGGAGGTACATTGGCAGAAAATTGGGGAAGAGAAGTAGAATTGGAACAACAGATGATGAAGCAGGACAGGACTACAATGCCCAATATAATGTAGTTTTGCAGCTGTGCAAGTTGTGACGTGGTACCCTTATTTTGAACTCTGCTTCTCAATCCAGGCCTTTATTATGATTTTTAAAAAAATCTCTAGCCTTTACGATTATGAAGCAAACCTTCTCAAAGTCAAATTAATGTAACCATTGCAGTGATGGCCTGAGCTTACAGCTTGAAACAATATCTCTGAGAGGGTAAACTGGCCCATTTATACCCTTTGCATGTGTGACATTGCCCTAGTGCAATCTGGACTGATGTATTGCTGCGTCACGGCAATCCCCCACTCCTGGAGCCCGTTTTACTCTGCTGTGCTGTGAGAACCCTCACTCGTGGGCTGTTCACACACAACCTCCAGCATGTAAGCCACTCCCAACTAAGTGATTGAGTGGTTCTAGTCAGCCACTCTTTGGATCATGCAACAGTATGATCCCAGTGAGTACCCCCAGTCCCAGATGCAACCCTAGGAACCGCCGTTTTACAATGTTCAGTTATGCCCACTGAACAATGTAGGCTCATATAAATTCATCAATTTAACAAAGAAATTTATATGCATCAGCCTTATTGTTCCAAATGGAGTCTCCAACGCACTTCAACACACTGCTCTAGGTAAAACAAACACATTTATTAAATATAGAAGGATTTTACATGATTATAAGTAAGTCAGATTTGATTGAGAAAAACAAAACCAAAACACATTCTAAACTAAGCTTAACACTTTCAGCAACCTTACAAACTTCAGAGGGGTAGCCGTGTTAGTCTGTATACAGCAAAAACAACAAGAGTCCTGTAGCACTTTAAAGACTAACACATTTAATTTTTGCAGGCATAAGCTTTCGTGGGCTTTAACCCACTTCGTCAGATGCAACAAACTTCAGTGATTCTCACCACAGGCTGGCTGGTTTCCCTTTAGCCAAGCTCTCCTCTTTGGTCAGCACTTCAGTTGCTTGGTGGTTTTTGTGGATGGAAGAGAGAGAGAGCATGGCAAATGTCTCCCCTTTTTATAATGTTTCTTTTCCCCTCTGGGGCTTTGCCTCCCGCACCCCAAGGTCTGGTGACCAACAATGGCCTTATGTGGACTCATTATGTCCTGAGTCAATGAGCATTACCTCCTCAAGGTTCTAAGCTGTCCAAGGGAAGGGAGGTGACTTATCGTATTTTTTGCTTTATAAGATGCACTTTTTTCCCATCCAAAGTGGGGGGAGGGGGAAGTCAGTGCGTCTTATAAAGCGAACGTGCCGAAAATCAAGCTGGCCGGCACTATTGCAGGATCGCAGGAGCAATCCTTACCACACAGCTGCCGGCCGGGTCCACTCCATAGCAGGGGAGGGGGAGGAAGAGAGAGAAGAGCAGTTCTCCTTCTCCTCTGCACTGCCCTGGGTAGGTACAGCTGATTGGTGGTGAGCCCAGGGAACTGCTGCTGCTGCTGCTGCTCCCCCGCCTCCACCAATCAGCTTCCTCCCTTCCTCCCGCTCTGTTACAGAGTTACAGTGTTACAGAGCTCCTCTGCTCCTGCTGTGGAAGAGAGAAAGGAAAGGAGTTATAGTGGCCCTCCGTCGCCCAGTACTATCCCCTGCACTGTCACCTAAAGTCCCTGGGTGAGTGACAGCCCAGAGCCCACCTTTTGGTTCCTATTTTCCTCCTCTAAAACCTAGGTGCGTCTTATCATCAGGTGCGTCTTATAAAGCGAAAAATACGGTACTCAAGAGTCCAAATGATCCTTCATTGATGCCCAGGCCAGTCCTTTGTTCCTGGAAGGTTGAGCTAGATTTGTCCTATACACACCTTGATGAGGTGTGAACTGCTCCTCTGCTCTTGGAGGGTTTTGCCTGGACACATTTCAAGCCATGAGGACACATCTTTGGGAATATTACATAGCCATAACCACATACATGAAATTGCAACAAACATATTACTATAAGAATAATGCTCTGTACTTCATGAGCATACCAAAGACATCTTATATGATGTACTTTGCATTAAATAATACACAATTATACCATAGGGATGAACATGAGGGAGCAAGGTGTCATAGCATGTTAACACTGAAGCATAATTATGATTATTTGAATTAAAACAGTTAACTATTTTATGGCTAATCGTTTTAGCAACTATATCCAGCTACAGTGCTATGATTCTTGAATGTATAGGCAGCTACTGAGGCAAGTTGAAGGAAGGCAGCTGGTTTCTGTGGAATGAGGAGTTCACTCCCTTCCCCAAATGTAAAATCACCTGCATTCATTCTCCAAAGAGGGAGGAAAAGAGGAGCTGTATCTAGTTCTGAGTGCTAGGAACCTCAGCTTCCTCTTGTATCCCAAAACGCCAGACATTCTTCCATATCTCAGATACCAAAGCTCCAGTTTCTCCTGGTCATTTGAAAAACCTTCCATCTTACCTCAGAAAATTCTAATATACAGTTTTTGAAAACGTGATGTTTGGAGGAAGCATAAAATTAATTGAATTTAATATCAAATAAATAAGAGTTACTGTACTGATTGGACTAACCTGGAATGGGGAAAGAGGAGAAATTAAGAGAGGGCAACTTGGGAGAACCATGACACATAATTCAGGGGTATCAGCTGCTAATAATGAATACCCTCAATAAATTCCTATATCCCCTACTGTTATCATTGACAGACATTATGTACAGCAGACTGAATTTTCTTTTTTATAGGAATAAATGTACATTTTAAAAAAATGTCTGCACCTATTGTTTTACTGAAAAACGTACAGGACATTCCATTTAATTTCTGAAGCCTGCAGTTTGTAGTTCAGTACCTTGCACATACAAACATACGCACACACATATATAATGCTTTTTCCTCTATATTGCCAATGACATTAGATATCTGGCAAAACCCAAAATGCAATCCATTATCACCTGTCAGTAAATTGGCTTCTAAACGCCAGCTGGATGCAGTGGAACTGTGGTCTGTTCAACTCAATGAAGGAGAAAAGAAGCCTCCTTTTGGCATTTGGTATTGTATTCCTACTCCTGTCTCTAGCTCATTGGGCTTTGGAAGCATTTCAGCTGAGCCATTCAATAAAAAGGTCCAGCTTCCAACTTCTCTAGAGCTGACAAGTTTTACTTCCACCTATTTCAAAACTAAACAGAGGGCTTATCCTAGTCCTTTACAAAAAGAAATCAGAAAAAAATACTGTTTTTCTTTGTTTCTCACAGCCCTAACAGTGTCACTCTTTCCCATGATTTCATCTGCTGTTTCATGGCCTTTTTCCTAAGGAGGAGTAAATTCCTCTTCAACAGTCATATAGGCCACTCAGCCATCCACAGAGATAGACTGATGAACTACCTGAAAGGACTTCTCAGAAAATCCTGCTTCCATATACTTCCATCTCCTACCATCCTAGGCAGCAAGAAATCATGAAAGACCATCTAAATAAAGCAAACTCTGAAATTTAAACAGTATTCTATTAGAACAAAAACAAAACTTCTACAGAGCTGCTTTTGGGTCATTAAAAACAAACATTACTACAGGATAGGTGGGCTGGGCTAACACCCACTCATGCCCATGCCTTGCAATTAAAAAAATATTCATAATAATAGGGGAAAGTAAGGGGTGGGAAATGAAAAAGTTATCCATTTTTTAAAATCAGTTCAGTCTAATGTGGGCCCACAAACACTAAAATGCTTTAATCATAATTGGTTAGTGGATGGTATCACTATAGAACAAAGTGAAGGTTGTTTGGGTGCCATAATTGTGTATTTCCATACCTTAATGTGGTTGAATGTCTTTTCAATTTAACTGTGCATTTCTTGGTCTTAAAATGCTTCGTTTTTGGATAATTAAATCACTGTAGTGTTTTTACTATTAAATTCCTTATGTATACTCTCAAGATTAACTCAGTTCCCTTAATTTCTACTCCTTTCTTTCCCCCATATTCCCCTGCACAAAGACTCCCCAGTTTCCCTCTCTATTGTGTATGGGTACCTTCTGAAACTAAATATTTAGAATTAATGGCCATTTTCTCCAATTATTTTTCATAAATGAAAGATTCTTTCTCAGCACAGGCTGGTGCCTAAAACCTTCTCCTTCAGAGTAGCTCCCTAAGTGCTTGTCTATATGGGGACACTTGGGAAAGTTAAGATGAATTAGCTAAATGTGTGAAGTTAAAGTACAAAAGCCAAAGCGCTTGAACCTCCTTGGGTGGACGCTCTCATTTAGCAAAATGATCTTAGTTTGCTGTAGCTGGACGATTAAGCTACAATGAAATAAGCCCCTTTACTTCTGAATGAGAGAGTCCACACAGAGGTTTAATGAACTTATATGTTTTAACTTCATATCTTCAGTTAATTCATCTTAATTTTCCTGAATATCCCTGTGTAGACAAGCCCAAAGAATTGCTTTCTTTCAAAAAGGCCACTGCCTTCCATTCTGAGTCAATGGAAATTAGGTGCCTAAATAGCTTTGAAGATCTGGACCTAAGTGCATACACTGCCCTCAAGGAAGATTATGTCCCCAATGCTGGCAAGGGGGACAGAGGAACACTGTGAGGAGTAGGTAAATAGAGATAGTGTCTAGCTTTACTAAGGTAGTAAGGGGAGTCTGTCCTCAATTTCATTGAAACCAAACAATAGGCGATGGCAACTGTTATGAAAGATGGCAGTTCTTTTTCGAATGATCTGTAGTAGAATATTATTCTTTAGTTCCTGACGAGGAAAAATTCCATTTAGAATGCCTGAAAAAAATGACCATTTATTCTAACAAATGTTCTTACATCACAGAGTTTTAACTCTATGGAAACTGAAAAGTTTGTGTTATTTCATTACTGAGATCAGGACAAAAACAAAGTTTGACACCAGCTGCTAAATTTCTTAAAGCACCCTGTGTTCAGGGAGAGTTGCATGAGACTCTTGCCTAGTGGTCACAGCTCAATATGGCAGCTGTCAGACATAGTGACAATAGTTTGCCACAGCAGCCCCACCTAGTGGCAATAGTTCGCCAGCCCCACCTAGGTGGGGAGCAATGGAACCCAGGCCCACCCTACTCCACCAAGTTCTGACCCAGGGCCCTGTGAGGCAGACTTGGCTGCTCACCTGTCTCCATGTGGAGTTCAACATCCTGTCGGCTTCCCTGGGACGCTTCCTACTCCAATCTGCTTCCCATCTGGCCACTGCCTGACTCTGTGGAAAGTCGCCTTCAGGCGTCTGATCTGTGTCTCTACCACTGGATGCTGTAGCTCCAGGAGCACATCCTGCTTCCTGTCTTGCCAGACTCCAGCTGAGCTGCCTGGCTAGCTTTTAAACCCCTCTTCCAGTGTGAGCATGCTTGGCAAGAGTGTAGGGCAGGCTCCTGTAGCACATAAGTGTTCCTTAATCCTGTGATTGGGGGGTGGAGGTTTCAGGGAGCTCCTGCCTAGTAAGGGATTCATATATCCTGTCACACACCCTTTCCCTGGGGTTCTGCAGTGGGATGCTCTTCAGCAATTCCTGCAGCCCTCCCCTGTTCCTGGAAAATAAATCCACATTCTTATCCTTCCCAGCCCGGTGAAGGATTTCAAAGCAATAGGGTTGTAAGGAAAGATACTATCTCATGAGCCTGAGGTTGGTGTCCTTCATGATGTTCAGCCAGCGTACTGAGGCATGATCTGTCACCAGTTTCCCCTACAGATAATACCTCAGCACATCCACTGCTCATTTCCCTGCAAGGGTTTCCTTCTTGATGACTGAGTAGGATGTCTCCCACGGGGAACAGCCTTCTGCTGAAGAACACGGTAGGGTGCTCCTCACCATTGATGTTCTGGGACAGCACTGCCCAGGCCTGCCTCTGAGGCATCCATCTGGAGGCTGAATTCCTGGGTGAACTCTGGGTGGATGAGTATGGAGTCTCAACTCAGCTGTTCCTTCAGGTCCCAGAAGGCTTTTTCACAGGCTGCTCATCACAGGACCTTCTTAGGGCTGTTGTTTCTCACCAGGTCAGGAGTACAATCATAGCAAAAGCCAGGATAAAATGCTGGTAGTAGCCCACAAAGCTGAGGGACCAGCATATTTGCTGCTGAGTCATGGGGACCACATGTTTCCCCAGGGCCTGAACTTTGTCAATGGGTGGCCTTAGTTTTCCTCCTCCTACACACTAGCCCAAATACACAACTTCTGCTGGTCCAGTCAGCATTCGGTTGGATTGCCCGTCAACCCCACCTCTTGTAAAGTCTGCAGCGTGGCAGTGACCTGTTTTATGTGATCTTCCCAATTTTGGATGTAAATGACAATGTCATTGATATATGCTGCAGCATATGTTCTATGTGGGTGTAATATCTGGTGTATTAGGTATTGAAAGGTCGTCATGGCTCTGTGTACGCCAAAGGGCATCACTGTGAATTGGTACAACCCCCATGGGATGGGGAAGTCATTCTTCTCTTGGGATTCGCTCATCAGGGATCTGCCAGTAGCCCTTGGTGAGATCTAGGGTCAAGAGGTATGTGGAATTCCCCAGCCTATCAAGCAGCTCATAAATCCAGGGCATTGGATACGCATTGAATTTCAAGATAGAATTTACCTTCCAGAAATCTATGCAGAACTGGTTTGACCTGTCAGATTTCAGCACCAGTTCCAGGGGGCTCCACCACTCACTCATGGACTCTTTTACTATCCCAACCTCCAACATCGTTGTAGCTCCTGCCAAACCATATCCCACAGCTTCCATACTAGTGGACGGGGGTTCTCATGGACCTTCCTCCCTGGTTCGGTGGTGATCTGACGTTGGGTCATGTGGGTGTGTCCAGGTTACCCTGAAAAGACTGTGGGGAAGGATTTGGCTAGCCAGTGTAGCTGGTGGTCCTGTCCAGGCAGGAGTCCCTCCTGCACTGGCCTGGGACTGGGGTCAGCGATCCCTTGTGGGCTAAACTCTGGTTCTGGTAGGCCTGGGGTTATCAGGAGGCCTTCCCATTCATGCCAGGCTTTGAGCAATATACCTGGGTTTCCTTCATCTTCCTGGGTTGGTGGATCTCATAATTGACAGCCCCAACCTTTCATACGATTTTGAAGTGGCCCTCTTAGCATGCCATCAGGTTTGATTTGGCCTTCGGGAGTAGCAGTAACACTCTGTCTCTGGGCACAAGCTCCTTTGTTATAGTCCCATTCTTGTGCGTGCTGGGCCTTCTGAAGGTTTTTCCAGGTGAAAGCCCCCAGCTGCTTTAAGTCTTCCCGCAGCTGGATCAAGTACTGGACCACACTGTGCTTCAGTAGGGGTTGTTCTTCCCAGGTTTCATGAAAGAGGTCCAGCACATCCCAGGTTGTTGCACATAGAGGAGCTCAAATGGGGAGAACCCCATGGAGGCCAGTGGCACCTTGTAGATAGCAAATAGCTGAGGTGGGAGTAACTGGTCCCAATGTCGTGGGTCTCCTGCAACGAATTTTTGTAGCATCTCCTTCAGGGTCTTATTAAGCACTCTACCAACCCATCAGTTTGGGGGTGGTAGACAGACGTCTTTACGGCTTTTATTTTCAATAGCTCTTGCATCAATTTAGATGTCAGGTTGGTCCCTAGGTCCATCAATATTTCTTTAGGCACCCCCACCCTTGCAAACATCTTTAACACCTCCGGCACTATATGAGTGGTGGTGGTTGACCAGGGAGTTATGGCTTCTGGGTACCGGGTGGCATAGTCTAATATCACTAGAATATACTGGTAGCCTGTTGTTGTCTTCTCTAGGAGCCCCACCAGCTCCATCCCAATTCTTTCTAATGGGGTCCTCATCAATGGCATACAGACTAGAGGAGCCTTAGGTGGTTTCTGGGTTCCCACCAGCTGATATTCAGAGCAGGAGGCACAATAGCCCTTAACTTTTGCATGCACACCTGGCCAGTAGAATTTGAGCATCATGCAGTCCAGGGTCTTTTTCCATCCAATGTTCCCCACATGGTATCTCATGAGCCAGTCACAACACTTGTTGCCAGAATGTCCCTTCAAACTTGGCATCCTTGCTCTTCAGACCTTTTGCTGGGATGGTGGCTCCTTGGGCTCTTTCAGTGGCCAAGAAGTCTTCTGTCAGGATGACTGTCTCAGCTAATGTGCGGGGCTGATGCCACAGAACAGATTCCCTACATCCTGTTGGGAGTATCTGGGCATATTATTCCAGGGTTACGTGTTTTGCTAACTACTTCCCCCATCAGTTTCTCCAGCTGCAGCCACTGCCAGCAGTGATATTTAAGGTGCTGGGCCATGGGCAATTTTTTGCAGCAGAAGCATTGGTGGTGGGTCTCCAGGGTGATGTCAAATGCATCCAGGATAGCAGCCTTCACCCTGCTGTAATGCTGCACCTCAATAGGGTCAAGGCCCTGGTAAGTGGTCTGGACCAGGCCCATCAGGTATGAGGCCAGCAAGATAGCCCAATGCTCTAGTGGCCATCCTGCCATCATGGCGACTCTTTCAAAGATGAGCAAGAATGCCTCTGGGACCTGACCCAGGCCCATCTTTGTTAAACTCACGGATGGAGTTTCCATAGCTGGGGGAGCCAGCCGTTCCTGTTCCTGGCTGCCACTGGTCCTCTTTGGTTGAGGGAGGGTAGCCATCTGTTGGATGAGCTTTTGCTGCTAGTCATGGTGTTGCGTGGCTAACTCCTGGATGAGCTGCTGTTGCTGTTGGGTGGCCTGTTGCTGTTGGTGGGCGGCCATCTGCTGGAATAACTGCTGTTGTTGCAGCTGCTCTGGTTGTCTGTTGTTGCTGGCTATCCGCCAGTCATTTCAGCAGTTTGTCCAGCTCTATGGTTCCTCCTTTTTTCCCTCTAGGTTGTGATTGGGGGTGGGGAGACTCACAGAGGGCTCCTGCCGAGTGGTCATGGCTCAATATGGCAGCTGTCCCACGTAGTGGCAGTAGATCACAGCAGCGGTGGCACTATTTAATTGCTGCCTCCTGGACAGGAGCGAGGGAACCTGGGCCCACCCTACTTCACTGGGTTCCAACCCAGGGCTGGTGAGGCCAACTTGGCTGTTCAGCTGTCTTCATGTGGGGTTCAGTGTCCCATTGACTTCCCTGGGTCACTTCCTACTCCAGTCTACTTCTCATCTGACTGCTACTTGACTCCATGGAATGTCTCTTTCGGCCATCTGGTCTGTGCCTCCACCATTGGGTACTGTGTCTCCCTCCATTCATCGGCTGAATGCTGACTCTGCTCCGGTCCTCCCTGGGAGATTCCAAGGCACATCCTGTGTCCTGGCTTGCCAGCCTCTCACTAAGCTGCCTGGCTGGCTTTTAATCCCCTCCTCCAGTCTGAACATCTCAGCAAGGGCATGGGGGTAGGGTCCCTTTAGCCCCTAAGTGTTCTTTAACCCACTCATTGAGGGTGGTCATGTAGGGGATTCCTGCCTAGTGAGTGGTTCATATACCACATCAACACCCATTTACACTGAAAATTTACATTTGAAAATTAACAGACCTATAAATTCCCAGAACATTCATTCTTTACTAAAGGAGTAAATGCTGTAATTGTAGGGAGGACACACAATTTTTTAAAATAACAAACAAACTGAATCCCTACTTTCAGTGTAAAACTCAACTCAACCTTAAATATGGAGCTGCAACTGGCAACTCTGTAATAATGATAACAATGAGAAGCAGCAATCATTAATAAGTTATCTTAATTACAACCTAATTTCTTCAAGTGTAGCCTACACAAGATTTCAGTGAGTTTAACTATACAAACTGTCTGAAGGGTTTATGTTAGTTCCTTACTGAGAACAGGACTGAAAATGTCTTGAGAATGGAAATAACTTTCTTAATGGCTTTAATAATTACTCCTGATGTAGACCAACTTGAGAGTAAAATCAGGCCCTTTGCATCTCAGTGTCCATCATTACTTCCACCAAAGCAATGCTTTTATTGTGCTTCTACATCATGTGTAGCCAGCTACACCTGTCTAGGCTCAGACTCATCAATATGAAAAGGCAGAATATTTAGCGCAGTTATGCCATTGTTCTCACTCCAAAAAGAGGAATATGAAGGCCTGAATTAAGGCATGGGCACTATAGCCTCATAGCACCCCGCTCCTCAATTCATTTGATTATGTCAAAATCTTCACTTTCATTTTTGATTTTTTTTAAAAGGAGGTCTCTGTCCTCATAGTTGTGAAGAAAAGTTTGAAAATGTTACTCAAGTGCACCAATGTATAAAGATCTCTCTAAGTCTGTAGACAGCCAGACATAGTAGCCTTAAGAGGGATTGATTGATCTAGGCCTCTCAATGGGGGCTTAAGTCAAAGAGCCACTGCTTAAGAGGCCTGCCAACATTGTTCTAGCAGAGGACTCTGAATATGGCAGGAGAAGAAGAGTGAAGTGGGCCTGGCCCACCCATCCAAGCAGATACACTCCAGCTGCTGAAGTATTTGGGGACACCTGCTGCCACTCCTACCTCCTGGAATAGTGTGGGAGTTGCTGCCTCTCTTGATGAGAAGGGGACCCCATGCTACTGCCCCTGCTTCTCTGGGAGGGGAACTGGCTCCCTGCCATTCCAAGCAGAAGGAGGGGCCATGGCACCTGGGGGAGCCACAGAGATCCCCTGTTGTGGTGTGCAAAGGACCCTGGATTCTCTTAATCCAGTCCTATATGTGCGACTTTTTCTTGTTATAGACAACTGGAAAACCCTATTCAGAGGACTTGCTCATTCTGAGATGCTGTTCTTTCCTTGGTTTTGTAGTTCCTATGATACAGTTTCCCTCACAGACAAAGGCAAATATCTTTGTTTCTATTTTATAGGATCCATGTCCCTTTGAGATTTATGTTATGCACAGAAGCAACCATCACTTCCCAAAAATATAATAAAAGCAGCACTAGGAACATTTCAGTTTCAAAGCAGCCTTACATTACATTCAAGTTCTTAACTTTCTTCGTGCTATACTTATGTCTTTCCATACACTATAGTATTCTCCAAATCATATTAGACTAGAAACTGGCTTTTCAAGATCAGTCCAATAATATCCTCTTCTGGAATGCCCCTAGAGGCAGATGCAAACCAACTAGGCACATGGGCCATATTTTGCATGTAAAAGCGCCTCATGAGATGCTCTCTGCAGATCCAAGGAAGTGGAAATCTCACTTAGTTCAAAGATTTGCTAGCCTGTTGATCAGAGGTGCTCCATCCAGGGTCCATGCAGAATTTGATGGAGGTCTGTGGAGAGTTGGCTGGTCACATGGTGGTGGCTTTCCTCCTTGTCTGAGCTGCTAAATGCATTGAAGGATAGCTATCAATACGTTCTTCATATTATTTTTGCATGTAAGCAATTATAGTTGCAGGTCATGAACGAAAAGGGAGACTGTCCATGTAATCATAAATGTGAGTGGTGGTGTCCATTATACTGGGTCCCTGAACTCACTCTCCCCGTCAAATATGTAACTGGGGTGAAATGGGAGTGGATGGGGACCCAAGTTTATCTCAATGGGCCCCAAGATTAGTCAGTCTGTTCATGAAACTTGACAGGATAGTGTCCAAATCAGAGGCTCAGAAATCTCTGCCGGTTGCCAGGATGGTGTCACTACTGGAGAGTGCTATACAATTCCACGTTGCTTAATAAATACATGGCAAAATAGGAGTAAAGCTTGCAGCAGCCTGACTCCAAATTCCTTATCTGAATCTTCATGAGTAAAGATTGCAATTGGTACAATCAGACAGTGTGAAAGTTCCAAAAGAATGTAGTTATACTGTTGCTATAATTGATCATTTCAGCAAAGAAGAAGAAATACATTTAACTTCCCAGGCTACTTCCGTGAGAATAAAGAAGCTCTCGTTAATAATTTAAGTCGTGAAGGGAATGTAACAGTGCTAGTGTGGAGAATGTGGGAAAATATTGTATTTTTATTTATGTATGACTCAGTTTCTCCAGTCATTTTTTATTGTTACTCACTGGGTGTGAAAGGATTAATTTCTTTCATGGGAAAAAGGATAAGCCATAAGGGACTGGGGGTGTGAGTCATGAATTGTCTATCAAGGAGAATGGAGCTACTTTGGAACTATAATGGAAGACCATGGGCTAGACATTAATTTTTTGCCTCCCTGCCTCCCTGTTGGCCAAGGGAGGCAGGATGGTGAAAATAGTGTGACTGGAGCTTGGGACAAAGAACTGAGATGTGAGCAGGCTGCAATAAGAACCCACTACCATGGCGGAGGATTGAATCCAGGACATTTGGGCAAGGCAGACAGGCAATACTGCAAGCATACCCATGCATGTAATCTTTGCTTTACCATTCTAATGTAATGTGCCTAGATACTGTATTCCAACTGATCAATAAATGATGTCTTTGTGTTGCTGCAAACATCTCCTGGTTGTATAGCTTCCATGAGATAAGTCTCCAACAGGAGTCTAAGCTCTTTGGGACTTGTTGAAGGAACCCTGATGAGAAACGGAGATACTGAAGCCATGGAACCCTTCTTCTAATAGTGGAGTCACGGCTTTTCCCCTTGTAAGAAGTGGAGGCTAGGGCCTAGCACTAAGAAGGGAACATTACCAGAGCGTCTGTATAAGGTCAGAAGCATAGCATGCCCTGTGGATCCATAACAGATAGCGCTGAACAACAACTTCCACTCATATATTTGGAATTGGAAGTATCTTTGAAGGAGAGAAATAGGCATAGAAATTCTTCTATTTACTATCTGCAGAACAATGGGGAAATAGAATGTTTAAATCAAGTTTTGAGAGACAGCAGACTTGACCTAGAAGGGAAGCTGTGGAAATAATTTGCAGTAGATTTTTTAAAGAAATACTGATATATCAAGATGTGTGTCCTGCAGAATTGCTTTCTGGGAAATTGATGCAGATCAGATTAAATCTTGATGTTTTCTAAATGTCTAATTCTTACTCAAATTACATGAAAATTCAGCACAACAGCATTTACAAGACAATTTGAAGAAAGCAAGATAGAAGAGAGTAGTATAAAGAAAGTGCTACATACCCATATTTTCAATACGGTTCTTCTGTATGAATGAATAAATCTGGTACTGTAGAAATCAAGTCAATTAACTTTAGTGATCCAGTTCAGAATGTGAAACAGAAAGGTCTGTCTCCTCTACGTTAGCCGGTGGGAAAATACACCTTGCAGCTATGAGAGCAGAGAATCCAGGTATTCAGACATTACAGGTTGAAGATCATATAAATACCTAGATACCATAGAGAGATAGGCTCCTGATTCTCTCCTTTGAATGGACTATGATGCATTGTTGACTTGCCACGTACATTTATTCCCCAGTGAAGTCATCTTCTTTCGTATGGCTTGGGTAGATAGGAACGGTTACAAATTTATAGCTGAGTTTGCTAGCCAGCACATTGCTGCAGAAGTGGGCTGGTGAATATCTTTAAGGCCCCCGGTGAAAGAACTCAGATATGATGTGCTCTATCGTTAGTGACTGGTCACCACAATTGCATATTGGTGTTTGCCCCCTTTTCCATTTAAAGAGGATTTGTCCACATCTCCCATGAGATGTCCAGATGCGATTCAATCTGCACTGGTCTTTCTGACATAAAACTGGTGGTTCCTCAGCAGACTCAATTACAAGCTGTTTGTTTTGAGCAGTCAAAACGCTCCATGTGGCTCTCGACTGAACAAGACGACAAGCGTCAGGGGGTGCTCCTGTTCAGTGTTGGTGTTTCTCGTGATTTATGCCTTGTGGGAATTCACTTACATACTAATGTTATCAACTGGCCAGTGGATGTTGCCTTACTGACCTCCCAGTGAAATTAGCAACCATTATAATCCCTCAGATCAAGCTTTTCAGGATCTACTGAAGTAAAAGTTGACCGTTAGAACGTGGTCATCCAGTTGGACCAGAGATTATGAAATCAGAGTATAAAGTGTTGATTAACTTTGGATTTTAGTGTGTTCATGTTGTTTCTGCCATTCGTTGATTAAGGTTAAGATTTTGTCATGGTTATTTTTAGTAAACAGCAGGGACCTGACACAAAATGGGTCTGACTGGGGTGATGCCAGCCCGAGACCTGGGGAGGATGGGGGGTTGTGTCCAGCATCTGCTGCTGCTGTGGCTGACAGCTTCAGGGCCACCCACTGCCCACAGTGGCTCAAAGTGATCCCCCCACTGCCCACAGTGGCTCAGAGCTCTGAGTCCCTCCGCCGCCCATGGTGGCTCGGTGCTTAGGTCCTCCTGCTGCCCGTGGTGGCTGAGAGCTCCGGATTAAGCCGCTTCTCGGGGCTGTGGGGAGCTCTGGGGACTGTGGCTTGGAATTGTGGGGGCCCCTGTTGGCTGACAGCTCCAGCCCTGTTGCCCCTGGTCTGATGCAGAAAATGTCATGGACATCTTTGGAAGTCACGGAATCTGTGACCTCTGTGACCTAATGTTATCCTTAACTATGATGCTAAAATATTTAAAATGTTACTTTAGTTAACTCACATCTATACTTATAACTTAGTCCCCTGATAAAAAATAACAGAGTTGTTATGGAATTCTATTCTGTCTGGTAAAAGATGTGCATTTTAAAAGAGGGAACTATGTGATGGTGTGAGATATCCTGGGAACTGCCTAGGTGGCAGTAGTGCATACTCATGTAAGTTTCTCCTGTGAGTTTGAAATACAGCCTTTGATTAGAGCCCTGGTGAAATTTTTCAAAGGCAACTTTTGTCCAGCTGAAAAAGGCAGATCTAGGTCAACCAAAATCTTTTGTGAATTTCATTAAGCAAATTGTTTTTGTCTACACAAAGAAATAACTTTTTTGGAAATGTTGGAACGAACTACTCTACCTGTGATATTGGTTAGAAGTTCCTGATTTCAAGAATCTGTGCAGCTCTGTAGTGCTGCTATTTTTCTCTTTCTTGATTAAAGTGTACAGCAACATCCACCTTCGTGACATTCAACTGAAAAAAAATTAAAGGAACACTGCCATATGTCTGTTTGTTTATTTCAAATTCAGATAAGACTATACCAAATACAGTAGTACCGGCTCTTTTTAGGATTAATGTTACAATAATTTTAAAAGATAAAACATTGCAGGTAAAAGGTAACACAACACTAACCTCCAACCACTTGGGCAGTAATATGGTTGAGTAACACAATTCAGCCTCCGTAATGGGACTATAGGGTACATGGTGTGAACTGCATCATAGCACACACATATTGAGGGGCTTTAGTGTTTGGATGCATGGCATGTTAAAGTCATGCTAGAAGGAACACATGCTATTGGAACACAAAGCTTCTAGTGTAGACAAGGCCTATGAAATACAACTGTTCATTTCCTTCTGTCACAGGACTGGAAGGAACCTCCTGGGTTATCGAGTCCAGTTCCCTGCTATCTCAGGCAATCTTGATATGTAAATTTATCATAAATGTATTTATTTATTCATATATTTATCAAAATCCATTATAAAACTAGGTTGTTTGCCCATTATTCCAACTGGGAGACTGTTTCAGTATCTTACTCCTCACAGATGATTAGAAACCTTCTTCTAATTTCCAGCCTAAATTTATTCCTGGCCAGTTTTACCCATTTGTTCTTTAGCGTAAATAGCTCTTCTCCTCCATGGTGTTTACCTTCCTGAGCAGAGCGGGGTGAATAATCGATTTTTATTTCAGTGGCTGAACTGAAAAATCCAAAAATATTTTCATTTCCGGTCTACCCAAAATTACAGTTTTTTGGTTTTTCTTGCCAATCCTCCCCGCTACCCCCAAGAAATTAATTTTGTTATTTCATTTGCATTTTTTTTTCAGTTTTTTTTCTTGTGTGTGTAAAAATCTAGCTACATTTCTAAATAAAATATTTAGACTTTTTTAGAAATTTTTGCCCCGTTTTCTTTTGGCCAAAACTATTTGGCAAATTCAGCCTGAATTTGTGAAGTTTTAGTTGACCCGAAATTGAATTTTTGGTGAATACGCCATTAGCTGAAAATATTTCGCCTAGTTCTATCCCAATGTATTTAAAGAGAGCAGTCATATCCCCCTCAGCCGTCATTTGACTACGCTAGGCAAGCCAAGCTCTTTTAGTCTCCTTTTGGAAGATAAGCTCTCCATTCTCCTGATTATCCTTGAAGCGCCTTCTCTGCATATGTTCCAGTCTGAATTCATCTTCCTTCAATGTGAGTGACCAGAATTGTACACAGTATTCCAGAGGAAGTCTTACCAGTGTCTTATATAATTGCATTAATACTTCCCTATCTATACAGGAAATACCTTGCTTGACACCTCCTAGGATCAAATTTGCCTTTCTCATGGCTGCATCACATTGGCGGATCATAGTCATCCTCTGATCGACTAATACACCCAGCCTTATCTCCTCCACTGTTGTTTCCAACTGATGAGCCCCCAGCTTATAGCAGAAATTCTTATTAGTCACTCACTGCATAATCTTGCACTTGGTTGTATTAAACTGAATCCCATTGCTATTTGTCCAGTCCTCAAGATCATCCAATTCTTCCTGTATAATATTCCAACCCTCTGTAGTGATGACGCTTCCTAACTTTGTCAGCATCAAATTTCATTAGCACACTCCTACTTTTGGTGCCAGGGTCATTAATGAAAATGTTGAATTAGATTGGTCCCAAGACGGATCCTTGAAGAAGTTCACTAGTAACCTCCTTTCAGCCCAACTGTTCTCCTTGCAGCACAGACCACTGTCATTTGCCTTTTAGCCAATTCCTTACACATCTTTCAGTTTTTGTACTAATCCCCATCTTCTCCAGTTTAACTAATAATTTTCCATGTGGTACTGTATCAAACGCTTTACTGAAGTTCAGATAGATTAGATTTACTGCATTTCCCTTGGCTAAAAAATATCACTTGTCTCTATTGAAACAGCCTCACCTTCACCAAAATGTCCCAGTGCCTGAAAGAGGTCACTGACTGGATGAAGAGCAGCTGGCTGAAGCTCACCCTGGAAAAATAGAAATGATGCTGGGGAAAAGGGAAAATATTTTGGAGAACTCGTCAAACCTCTAACTTCAGCAACAATTGAGTGCACCAGACCAGAGATCATCAATATGCTTCAGAGTCCAGATGCTCCTGGACACACAGACTGAACACAGCACAGAGGCAAAGGAATGATTTCTGTTCTCATCAGTTGGCTAGGAAACTGTACCTCCTCCCTCTCAGACAAGGACCTAGCGACAGCGATCCATGCTTTCCTCTTCTCCAGGCTAGACACTGCCACTCCCTCTACCTGGGGATGAGCCCAGCCTCTCCAGAAAGAGGGAAGTGACAACATGAAGCAGGTCATCTCATAAGCAAGAAAGGCCAAGATAAATACACCCCACTTCTGCTTTGTGAACTTCACTGGTTCCTCATTTACTTCAGAACATAATAGAAAATAATGGGCTTGAGCTACAATGCCTGATAGTTAAAAGGTGAAATGTTGTGCCTAAGGTACGGTCTACACTTACCTTGGTGATTCGGCGGCAGTCGACGGGAGATACGCAGGTGACATAAATCACTTGCGTATCCCCCATCGACTTTGCAGCGTCTTCTCCGCATGCCGTCCACACTGCATTGCGTCGAAGGGAACAGTGTTCCCTTCGATGCAGCACTACACCACTTACCAGGGTGGTTTTCCTGCGTCGCTTGCTGGATCAACTGACAGCGTCTACACAGACCGCTCAGTCAATCCAGAGCAATCGATCTGACGGCGGCGAATTTGCCGCTGTCAGTGTGGACCCAGCCTAAGTGGGTGGAGATACAGTAAGCAGAAAAAGAGCAGAAAAAGAGCAAAAACAGAGCCTTATGCGACCCCATAAAGGAGTGGTTTGGTGTCCAAGGTGTAAATAACTGCATAAGGCAAAAAGAGCATTCAGAGACAGGAATGTTCAGAGGTAAGGTGGGAGCCAAAAAACAACAGAGTAGTGTTTGAGGTATTCAAGGAAGATCATGCAATCAGTGGTGTTGAAGACTATGTGCCAAGAAGGATTCAGAAGTGTGACAGAGCTGTGATTTTCAGAACTGATCATGTAGGAGATTTGTTTCAATAAAATAGATTGTGGTTGCTGTGTATGGTGATGTTGTTGATGTGGTGAGAGAAACTGAGCTATCAGTTCATTTTTCTTAGGCATTTATAAAGTGATAGCTGGCACAGTACCTGGAGATGACTTCCTCTTGTATGTTGCTGGGTAAGCAGAGTGTGGAACTTTAAATGGAGAGATGAAATTATGGCTGCAAGGTTTGAGGTTCCTGAGGATCATGTGGGAAGCTCAAAGTGTGTGCCTCCATGATCAGAGTTAGGATGAGAGAATGCCTGAGATCAGATTCATGAGAAATGAAAGCCCAAGGTGTTTGATACTGGAGTCGGGGGTGGCAAGAGAGGGAAGAGATGTGTGAAAGCCTGAGACTTCTGGGATCAGGACAGAGGGAGGTTAAAAACCTTAGACGTTTGGGATTGTGGTAGGATGAAAGGCTGAGATTTCTAGGAGTTAGAAAGCAAAAGCCCAAGTCATAAGGATCAGGATATGGAAGAATGAGAGCCTTGGGATGAAGTGTGGTTTGTCTGGGATATGGGGAATGAAGCCTGAGGATCAGGTTTGGGTCAGGGAAGCCTGAGGACTGTAGGAGTTGATCACCCTACCCTCTTGCCTCCTTTTATTTGATTCATTGTTCCCAATACTGTGAATAGACTCTCATGTAGTTGATGACCCTTCCCCCTCTTCCTTTAGCAGCAGCAGCTGCCATCAGCCCGCTGCAATGCTTTGCCACCTGTTGGTAGATAAGCTCTCACACAGTCTCAAACCCAAAGAGATTAGACTCATTCATATCTGAAATGACTAAGGGGAAGGGGTAAAAGCAAAACCGTTAAAATGACTCTAACCCCTCCACGTCGCTCCCCCCATGAACTCCGCAACCCTTCTGAGCAGCTGCCCCTCCCCTTCTGAAGCCCTTCCATATCCCTTCTGAGCAGCTGCTGTTCATCTGGCTGCCCTAGCCTCCTTGTCAGCTGTTTGATGTCACATAGCAATCTCCCATCTTTGCTACAAATCTCTGATGATCAAGTTTCACATTTCCAGGACTCTGGCCGTAAAGCCCCTTTCACTGATATAATTAGTAATTAGAGGAAAAATGTTAGCAAACTCCTCTTGGCATAAACAGACACTCAATCCCCATCTGTCATGTCAGGAAATTCACATTAGGGCGAAGGTCTGACACAGATTTTTCTATCTAGGGTGACTGAACACACACGCTCTGCACTTCTTAATTAACCTGTCCTGATGAAAATGAGAGAGATCTATTTACATGTGACCATTTTGCTTATAAAACTGCAAGGACTGAGGAATTCTCAGTATTCTAAAATGATCATTTGTCACTCTTTATAATAATATCCCTATGGGATGTAATTGAAATTCATCCCCACAACATTTCGTTTTTATGCTGTGTGCAGACACATAGCTAAGTGGAGTATTGCATATGGTTGTGACTTGACTGCATACTCTATTGCAGTGCTATACCATGAGGACCATTCAGCTCAATATTTGCTCACTCAGACCATTTCAGGTAAGGGGTTCTTAGAATTAAGGCTCTTCAATCTAGGAAGCAAAGGTAAAACAAGATCCAGGGGTTGGAAGTTGAAGCTAGATTAATTCAGACTAGAAATAAGCCACACATTTTTCACACACAAGTGAAGTTAATTAACCATTGGAACCAGCTAACCAGGGTTATGATGGATTCTCCATCACTGCCATTCTAAAATCAAGACTGGATGTTTTTCTAAAATAGAGACTCTAGTTCTGACAGCAGCTCATTCAAGGATGTCTTGCAGACAGCACTATGGAGGAGGTCAGACTAGATCAGCGTTTTTCATTGCAAGGCCCGGGAGCCAGTGGCAGCTCCCATTGACCCTAAGTGTGGCTCCCAGACTAATTGTTTATATTCCAATTTATTTTATTTTTAACATTAGAATATGTACTGAGCCTGTCAAAGTCCACCTTCTTTACACGTCACATTGACCACATGGTTCATTGTGCGCCAGTAAGTACATTTAAGTATATCCGTTGTAAAATAACTGTAATATTACCATAGCAACCATTTTAATTTAGTACTTGATGTGGCTCTCACATTGAAGGTTTTTTGCCAGAGTGGCCCCCGCTTGAAAAATAGTGAAGATCACTGGACTAGATGGTCACAATGGCCCTTTCTGTCTTAAGATCTATGACTTATAGGATTTAGAGATGGAATCCACCATCTGCTGACAGGGGTATGTCACGTATCTCTCCAACCAGGGGCACTGGAAGTTTGTTAAACCTCAGTGGCTCACTCAAATGGGATCACCTTGGGAGAATGGGATGGCCACATCCTAGGTGAAACCAGTGTTCTCCAACTTCTCTGCAGGAGGCTGGGTTTTGGAGAGTGGAAAATTCTCGAACAGGAGAACAAAAAAGTCAGATGTTAGCGTTGGCCCTTAAAAGCCCACAGAGCCTGAGAGACCTGAGGGGGAACTCAGAGACAGAAAAAGTTTAGGTAGAAGAGAGAAACAGAGGGCATGCTTTTGTAGGAGATGGGATCTTTTTAACTGCAGAACCTCCTGAGGAAGAGCTGAGGAAGAAGGAAACTGACTGCAAAGGAGAAAGGGAAAGTCCATGGTTCAGAGGAGAAGCCTTCTCAAATTGAGAAGCCGGGGATATCCTGGATGTGTTAGAGGACTCCGACTTAAGCACAAAGAATTCCCAAGAGTGATGAGGAAACTGAAGCAGGGAAATGTGTTCAGGGTTTTAGTGTCTTGTCTGGATCTGTGTGTTTCCTGTACTATCTAAAGTAAAGACTGATTAAAGGGTTCCAAAAATCAAAGAGCCTGCGTGTTTTGTGCTTCCACTATCACATGTCTCTGAAGAGGCGAACAGTAAATTCAGAGTGTCCATAAGGTCCAAGGGGTATCTTGGGATGGTCAGAACTGGTCCTGGGGTCCTATGATAGTAGGGCCACAAAGTCCCACTTCCATGGAGGAGCCACAGGCAGAACCTGGGCCAAGAAAGTAAGCCAAAGAGTCCAAGAAAAAAGAAAGTACTGGAGCCTACTCAGACCAAGGGAAGCTTAAGAGCACGCAGGTCTAGCATGTTGGGACCCAAACACAGCAACCTGGTAAGCATCCAGCTGGGAGAATTTACCATAGCTGTAACAGAGGTATCTTTGGAAATAGATGACTTCTCCACTCTTCACGAAGTTACATGAGAGTGGGATAAGGTGCTCATGGCACTCTCTCTTTGTTGCAGCCACTCCCATTCAAGCTGTACACCCTGGCTTAGAGCCTGAAAAATCAAATTCACCCCTAAATCCAATAAGCTTTGCAATCTTATTGTTCCTTTAATGTACATTGTGCATATATTTCCTAGGTTTTTAAAAAACAAACTGAAAGAAGCGAAATTCCATCATACGTCATATTGACACCCACGCTGTTCAGTAGCAGGATTGGAAGCTTTAGATCCATCACACAAACCTCTGCCACGTGATGTAATGGAGTAACCCATAGCAGTAATTGACGGTCATCCTCTTTGTGGACCAGCACTAGAAGAGGATGAAACATGCTTTACCAGTGGATTTCACAAACATTTGCTGAGAACAGAGGAATAATGAGACTTAGGCCCGGTCTCCACTTACCTTCCAGATTTGGCAGCAGTCGACGGGAGATACGCAAGTGACATAAATCACTTGCGTATCTCCTGTCAACTTTGCTGCGTCTGCTCCGCGCACCGTCCACACTGCGCTGCGCCACTTACCGGGGTGCTTTTCCTACGTCAATTGCATGATCAACTGAGCAGGTCTACACAGACCGCTCAGTCGATCCAGAGACATCGAACTGATGGCAGCGAATTTGCCACCATCAGTGTAGACCCACCCCAGCAATTGTGGGTTCTATTCCACATTCTGCAGGGGAGTGTTCTTTAGTGGTTTCAGAGCCTCCTGACTGTTCCACCCTCTCTTCGCAAGCTTGACCCCATCTACCACATCTCCTTCAATTTGTTCTCATCACAGTACTGTCTAATCCCCATGCCTGGCTGCTTTTCCCAGTATCCAGTTCCCACTCCCCTTGCCAAGCCAGTCTCCTTCTGCACTCCCAGTTCCCTGCCCCATTCTCCTGACCCTTCATCCAATCTGTTTATCTCCACAAGCCCCATGCACCCCATTCTGTCTCCCAGTCTCCCTTCCTGGACTTCTCATCCAATCTCAGTCTCCAAACTCTCTCCCCTGCTCCTTGTCCCAGACTTCCTTAGCTAACCCCAGTTGTCCCTCCACACCTCAGCTACTTGTCAGATCTGTATCCCCTTTTCCCCTGCCTCATTCTCTGCCCCTCCCACTCCTAGCCAGTCCCAGTCTCCCTTCACCTCCTCATCCAGTCTGTCTTTCTTCAGCTTCACTGACTCCCAGTCCCCAAACTCTTCCCATTTCCCCTCTGGCTCTCAGTCCCCGCCTCCCAGCCCAGACAGTTCCAATCTCCCCCACTACCATTTCCTAGTCCAAGTATCCTTGCCCAGCCAGGCCCAGTCTTCCCTTCCCCAACTCCCAGTCTCAGTTTCTCTCCCCCTGCAACTCCCAATCTCCACACCGATCTATTCCCACTGCTCTCCCCCATTTTGGTTCTTGTCCCTCGTCTCCTCCATGTTTCCTGGATGCCCCTGAAAATCACTGAGCGCGTAGGAGAGACAATCCCCTGCTTGCAGTTACAGTGAAACCCTGGCCTGCAGCAGACAGGAGCATCAAGGAAAGTCCTGCTGGGCTCTGGTGCCTTGGGCTGGAGCATGCTCGGTGCACACAGAATCTTCGGTGAAGGTAACGGAGAATCTCCAACATCTCTACTGAGCATATGCAAACTGAGATGTTAGAAAGGCACACAACTTCGCCAAATTTGGGTGAGTTTTCATCTGGACAGCAAAAGGCACATCCTTGGCACAAAGTCCACCTCCCTGCCAATTTGCAAGTCCTTTCTCCAAAGCTGGGGGGCACTAGAACTTCTCAAAGAAAAGGTCACCAGAATTTTTTTTTTAATTTGGTAAACCAACATACTTTCCCCTAATCTTGTTCTTAGAAACAGCTGAACCATTTTAGCTGAAACTTTCCGAAATTCAGCTGGAGCCAGAAGCAGACACCTGGTCTGGAAATCTTCAGTTGAAAACGATTAAGTTTTGGCAAAATTATAAGCAACTGAAAACAGTATCTTGTTATGGGAATTGTTAGGCAGCCTTAATAAAAGGCAGGGCTACCAGTTCCACCTGTAAGAAGGTTATGTCATTATAAGCTCTCTTTTCAGATGCTTAATATGCTTAGCATGTTGGGGCTAAGCATAAGCTTAATTATAAGCCCTGTTTTCATATGCTCGCGACTTTTTGAAAAATATCCCTTGAGGCTGAAAACTACTTGGAGCTAGCCCAGAGGGAAAGCTTTTGGGGAAAGTGTGATGAAAATCCCCTGACCTAAGATAGTCTTGTGATCTTGAGTGCTACTGGTGCAAGATAGTCAGCATCAGTAGATATACCTTTAAAAGAATACAATGTATATAAGTATCACTTCTTAGCGCTCTCTCCCTAGCATCCCTAAAGACGCTATCCCTCTGCCACAGATATGGTCAGGCTTCCCCTGCTGGCAGCCTACCAGATTGTTGTGGACCCTCTGGATCCTCAGGTGTTTTAAGCCTCCAGAGTCTCAACAGACCCCAGCACTGTCCCAGTTTTGGGGTTCATAAGCACATTCTCTGAATCCTCTGTCTAACACTGAAAGCAGCAATCACACGGCCTAGCCCCTGGAACCAGCACTGAATCCCCAGCTCCCCCCCCCCATGACTTAAACACACCATCTCCCAGAATCCCACTGAAAAGGGTAAGCCTTCTGGGTTAATTTAATCTGTTGGGAGCACATACAGCGTATAACATAAACTATGCTCAGGGTTTGAACGCAGCACTGCTTTTAAACAGCACAAAAATTACATAGATCTATATAAAAATAATAACCCCCACAGATATTTGCCCTCCCCAACTCACCCTTCCCTGGGGAATCTTTGGGGAGACCATCTGTGTTCAGATAGGTAGGTAGGCAGGCAGGGTTCCCTGCATCTCATCCAGGTCCTGCAGCAGTTTTCCTCATCCTAAACTGGTGAAAAATGGCAAAGAGAGAGTTCAAACAAAGCAGCTTCTGCCTTTTAGCACCTGCCAGTCATCTCAGTCAGGTGACTCCCTGGTCAACCTCAGCAGGTGACCCCAGAGTCCTACCAAGTGATTCGTTGCCAGGTAATCCCTCCCCTGAAAACCATTTCTCCTGGGTAGGAGCCAGCCTTTTGTCTAGAGTGCTTCCTTCTTGAATAGATGACCATCAAGATCTGTTGTCAAGATGTTGCCAGCCACCCGACCTGTCGATTTCCAGTCCAACATGGAGGTGAAAAGACTACAGAGAAGGCAAAGATCTGCACATTCAAAATAGAATTTGCAGCTTATTAATGATAAACACAGTAGGTTCATGATCTCACATAAAATTCATAAACTGTATAAACAGATTCCCCAAATTATCTCACGCTCCCTCTTCTCTGTGTAGGCATAATCATGACTGGCAGTACTGCCTAGACACTGAGGGATGATGAAAGCACAGTGTTGAGGAAGGGAAAGTGAGTGAAACTGAGTGTTACAGTGAGGGAATGGAAACAGCGTTACTGGTAGAAGTGAAAGGGAGTGGTGGTGAGTGTGATGGTGAGGGGGGATTGAAGGGGCAGGAATGGGGGAGAGGAAGGTGAATGGGGTGAGTGTGACAGGAGAGCATGGATGGAGCTGAGGTAGTTAGTTGATACAATTATTAGGAATGCACTTCATTCTAGTAACTTCTAAGCAACAATAGGGATTTTAGTCCATACATCATAGTCTTCTAAGTATGAAGCCATACCATCAAGGTAACTCCAATCAGCAGATGTTCCTTCTTTCTGAAACAGAAATGTATATGATCACATTTAGACATTTAAAGATCATCACTATATTGCTTGCAACAATTCTGCAGGAATCATCCAGTTTACTGTTCAACATCGGACTGCTCGTTAATTATGGAAGGAATCTTTGCCAAATGATTTCCATGGCTCTCCTTTGTCAGCACTTTGTAGACAAGTCTTTCAAAACTCAATTAAAAGATGCTGTTGCCCCTCCCCACTACATGGCTGTTTAGTCCCCACCTATTTCATTCCCTCCCTCCTTCACTTCCTCCTCCCCTCCATCTTTATGCTTCAATTCTCTCCCTACTATATCTCTTTACAGTGTGCTGCCACCTCACTCCCTTGACTCCTCCCTTCTCCTTCTTTTAATCCTCTCTTAAACCTCCTCCTGCTTCTTCTCATGAGCCCCTGCCATTTTATTTTCCTCGTCCCCAACCTCTTCTACCTCCTCTTAAACACAGTGATGGAATAAAAATTGTGAGAAAGAAAAATCAAGTAACTCAGTGCCAGACTCCATATGTGCATATGTGTTTTTGTGCATATAGCCGGTTGTTGCTCTAAAAGCTGTGCATGCGCATGACATATTTCTGACTCTTGCTTGTGCAGAATTTTCATACCTGAATCACTCATCTCTTTACAGAGCCTCTGAAACCACCTTATGTTCTGGATCTGTCTTAAAAGGGACATTAAAAATAACAGTGGAGCAAATCTGATTGTCATGGGCTGTCATTAGTTTGACTCCACTTTTTCCATTTAAAAGTAGCTCTCTCCCAGTCTGTTTCCCTCTCCCGCTATCTCTTCTCTTCCGTGCTTCATCTCTGTTCCACCACACTTCAGTGCTCTTCTGTGTATACTCTGGAAAAAGTCTGATTTGTCTGTGTTTGAAAGCCCCAGGCTGTTTAGTGGTAACACCTGTTCAACAAGTCAAAGAGGCTGAGGATTTGGAGCTGATGGGGGCCTTGAGGGAAGGCAGAGGCAGCTTTCTCCATTCAACATGACACTGTGGGTTAATAGAAGGAAAATATTGACATTTTATTAAATTACTCCTATAGGTCGGATCATGTAACATGTCCAAGATCTAAACAATGATCCTGTTCTGGAGGAATGTGAGGTTGAGACTGATGAGATAAACCTTTAGCTGGAATATCTCTCCAAGTTCACTAAATTGCTTCCTTTATTTAATTACAAATTAATTGAAAACACTCCTAGTCTAACAGAACAATACTTAGAACCTGATTTGTTGATAATATCCTAATCCCCCTTTAATATTACCATCAACTGTATCATGATTATGTCATCAGTTTTACACTTTTAGAGCCTTGACAGATCTAGCTATACAGGTCTCATTAACATGAATGAGAAAAATGTCTATGGCTGTGGGGTGCACAAACCATTATTGACCCCAGCCAGGACAGTGCTGACATAGAATAAAGAGGGGCACTGTAGCCAGTGCAATGTTGATAACATATGAGCTAATAGAGGAAAGAAGAGGAGGGTGTGTCTTTGTTGGCAAACAGAATAAAGTGATGCTAGGAAGGGAAATGTGAAATCTATGCAGAAAGAGGACTGATTATGGAATTGTGTAAATTAGATTAAAAAGACCTAGAAGGTCACATCTCATTGGTCTACCACAGCTTCAACATGCAGCCAGTTCTTGCTATACTCTCTAGTGCTTTATCCAGTCCTCTTTTCTTGTGATTAATATTTGATTAATTTTAAAAAAGAAACAAACAATTACAGCTTGAATATGTCAGCAAATAGCTCACATTTCACAGGATATGCAATAAAATTATGCAATTATGCAACTTTACATCTTGTCAAAGCTGCAAGACCAGACAACACAAAATCTGACAATATTACACAGACAAAACACGTTAGGCTGGAAGTAATAATAATATAATAAAAAGACACACAAATAGGCAAAAAAGAAAAAGAGGAGATGAAGGGCGGGAAGAGGAAGGGGAAAAGCATACAGGTCAGATGGAATGGAACTATGACATTACTGGGCAAACTCAGCATTCTTTATCCAAATGTATCAAGGAATAGGGTCCAAATTTCTTCGCATTCACATAATTGTTGTCTGTGTCAGTAAGTTATACGTTCTTTTCCTGCGAACTCAGACAGGTCTGAATATCACAGCTCTATTTCAGGCATAAGCCTATTCCTCCATTTTTGCAAAATCATGCACTTGGTACTTACTGCAGCTCTCAAGAACCAAAGTCTCTGTGGTTGAGTTAAATCCAGTGTAGTAGGTACATAACCTAGGGTATAATTTTTAGCTGAAGGTTGGTTGCTGCAGTCAAGCACTATTTTCATTCTTGTGTCCACTTCTTTCCACTGCTGCCTGTCTACTGAACAGTCCCATAGCAAAGGGGCAGGGCTACTTATTCTTAATTACTGTAACTACGAACATCAGAGGACAAGGCCCCCATCTTGCACAACCTCTGAGGCAGCCAATACATTTTGAATAGAATCTTTTGGTGTATTAGGCATAGCCTGAGATCTAGAGAAGCATTTTCAATATTCCATAATATGCTCTGCCACTGGGGTTCTTTTAAAGGCTGTGAAAACTCCCCTTCCCACACTTTCACAATGAACTCCAGCTCAATGGAATTCCTCTTCACTGGTAAAACATACATAATTGACATGAGCCTAGGGCAGTTATGAAGAATTTCCAAGGTTCCCAGTAACTCTGGGCCCTCTGGCAGTCCCCGGGCATCTGGACCAAACTGATATGTCAGCAAGTTGTAAGTACTGCCACTCTGCTGAGTATGGAAAGTCATATAATTGCTTTAATGTTAGAAAAGAGACAAAGCCCTCATCCTTGACTAGTTGAGAAATCCATATGATGCTCTTGCTCAGCCAGTTCTTCCAAATTATAGTCCCCTCCAGTCTGTAAATTTGGGTTACCCCAGATACATAATTTTGCATGGAGACAAGGGTGAAATTGGTATCTCTTATCTAGGATAGCCTAGACCTTTCATGCAGCTACCACTGTAGGCATCTTATTTTTCTCCATTAGATAAAAAGAGGAACTGAGCAGACCCACAAGAGGAGTAGGAAACATCAATACCAATTCAATTTCCCCTCTACTACTCCACTTCTAAATGTTCCATGTGATGGAGACACAATTGCACAACCTAATGCATCTCACTGTCAGGAAGTTTATACTAAGAAAAACTTTTTCTTTATATTAATTTGAGCTCATGTTATACCACTTTAATTAACTTCTTTCTCTTACTGATATTTACTACCCTCAAATAGCATTTAAGACCTTTTAAACAGAAGCTACACTGCTAGATAGATACAGAATCTGTCCCCACCCACCATGATTTTCACTTAGATTTGGTATCAACTACCCCTGTTTAGTGAGTGAGATTTCAGTTAGAGTGACCCTCTTTTTAAATTAGGGCATATGAAGTACAGTTCTGCTGCCCTCTAGGCATACAATAAGGATAGGAACATTTACTTATCCTTGCATCCAAAACTCAAGTGAATTTTAATCCCAAACAGCCAAAATCGATCACTTTGGCCAAGCAGGTATGTCTATTGATCACCTAGCCAAAGTAGGTGTGTCTATGCAAATATGATCTGTTCCTAAGGTCTTTTCCTCCAGTTTATCAATAGATAGCATGGGAGAGCTCATTAAGACCATTGACTTACATATAAAATCAGGATAATGATGAAACGAGAGTTCTGTAGCACCTTAAAGACTAACTAATTTCTGCGGGCATAAGCTTTCATGGGCTGCAACCCACTTTGTCAGATGCATGAAATGGAAATCATAGATAGGACGTATATATATATACATCCAAGGGTAAGAAACAACAATGGGAAGGCAGGTATTCATGCATCTGACGAAGTAGGTTGCTGCCCACAAAAGCTTTTGCCCACAGAAATTTGTTAGTCTTTAAGGTGCTATAGAACTCTCGTCGTTTTTGCTGTCTACAGACTAACATGGCTACCTCTCAGGATAATGATGTTTATTTGTCTCTGTGAAATGCTTTGAGATCTGCAGATGAAAAGTACATGCTAAGTATCAGTACTATTTTCCACTTGTTAACTGTAAACCTCAATGCTACTTAATCTATAGATAATATATACAATATTGTGCATCTATACCACCTTCATCTCTCTAGCAGCTAAATGCCTTAAAAATTATAAAAGTAAACTCTGTAAAATATCTTTGTATCTTTGTCTCCAGTTTATTTTTACTAATTTAGATTTTAACAACAATAAAAATAGAAATGTAAAAATGAAAACAGAAGCTCAGTAATTAAGCTTACAAGAACAATAACCACCCAGCAGCATTAAATACCAATATACAAATATAGTAAATCCAGTGGCCTGCAGCCTCAGTGTTCAAATCAGAAAACTATTTATGTCAGTCTGGATACAACTAAAAAGCCCATAAAAGCTCCTTCCAACCTCTCCAGGACTTGCCCTCTTCAAATGGCTTTTGTACAGTGCCTGGAAGGTCATCGGGTGAAGGCTATTTTGGGGAGAGCAAGTTCCAGAGATCTGGGCCCTGGCTAAGAATTACCCACTGTCCAGCCCCTCTCTTTTATAATGAGGGGGTTCAGTTTGAGCTGCAGCTGTAGCAGTATGGCACAGGGGAGAGAGGCGATCCCTCAAGTAGACCAGTCCCAAGCTATTACGCTCTTACAGGTCATGATCAACATCTTAAAATTCACCCAGAGACCAATGTGCAGTCAGTGCAAATCCTAGAGTTCAAGTGTCATGCGCACCGAGCAAGATACTCCACTCAATGGGCAAGCTGTTGCGTTCTGCACCAGCTTCCGTCTCCATGTACTATGATGGTCTAAGCTTGATTTAGCAAAGCATGGATAACAGCAGCAAGGCCTGCACCTGAAGGGAAAGGTCAAAGCTCCTGTCAAGACGTAGATGGTAAAAAGCTGCCTGGGTTACTGCTGTAATATGATTGTCAAACAGCTTCAGTAGGAATTTAGCTGTCACACAAAGGGATATGGCAGTGCACTAAATCAGGTCCCTCAGTGGCTGAGAAAGTTCTGTTTTCAGTGCACACATGACTAAAATCATGCAAACTAAAGATCCTCAGGGAGGTTGGGCTCATCCCAAGAAGGGCTCTGGAAATGAGGTTATTCAACTGGTTGTCTGTAAAAAGAACTGGATACGGGGGTGACATGCTTTCAGTGGTTTGTTTTGCTAAGTAAGTGAGCTGCTTCAGTCTGAATCAATTGGAGCTTTTTTTAGAGTTTCAAGTTTCCTTCCCAGCTACTAGTATATTGGAATAACCAACCCCAGAGGTCACAAATGCATGGAACATCATGGTGATGACCAAGTCTAATAAGATGGGGCACAGTGTCATGGCCAACCAAAGGTAGAAGAGGGCATTTTTTCTCAGCTGTAGCTATACAGTAGTAGTGGGGAGTTCAGGATTCCAAATTTTGATCCAATTTGATCTGAGGTGGATGCCCTAAAAAACATGAAGGAATTAGAGGCTGCAGCAAGTGATCAAAAGACACCTTCAAAAGAATGAAAAAAGGATCTGAAAAACCAGTGAACAATGTCTGACGGTATCTGCTGTTTCCCTCCTGCTCAGGGTGGGACTTTCCCTTCCAGCGAGTTGGCAGTGTGCAGGCATCAGTGATGCATTTCACCAGAAAATGGTTTCTGTCATCTTTCCCTTTTGTAATAGATACTGTTAGGCACTTATTCCACATATGAACTAATAAATATTATCAAGCATGCAGCTACAACATAATATTCTTTGCCTTTCATTCTACTTGCCAGGGCAGCAAAATGATTCTTTTTCTATTATTACCAGGAGAGTTGGGGACATAAAAGAGTGTGCAACCCAAAAGTCATAAATTAGTCAGGGCAGAGAAGGAGGAAAATGTTCACAAACTGATGACAAGATTAATATGCAGCTGATGGGAAGTGCTTTCACACCAGGGTGCCAACAAATAAACACAATTCAAAAATATCATGCCTGCTGCAGCGGCTAAGGGTGGATTCTCAGAGTTGGAGAGTGAGAGGCCTGTTTACCCTGTGAGGCTGTCATGCCCAGAATTCTGCAAGTGGAACCTGATGGGGTTGGCAAGGGGGCTGGGGGGGGGGGGAGTGTTGGAGTTTTTCACATAAAAAACAGTGAAAGAAGGGAAGGGGAGGCTTGAGGATTGTGTGTGAAAACCTGAAGATCAAGGCTGTACACAGCTGTTCTGTGGCTGGGAGCTTCCACCTGCTGGGAGTATTAAGCTAGCTGCACAAACACTGCAAGATTTCCAATGGCCAGAGATAAACAAGAGGGCACAGGCCATCTCTTTGCACAATACATGGTTATGATTTTGTCTCAGATATAAACAACTCAAAGATTCTTTGCTAATGCAGGTTTCCTGGAGAGGTACAGCAAATAGGGGGAAGGGATAGAGGAACAGGGGTGAGTGCGCCCTCCACTGCTGAAAAACATGCTGTCATCTGACCTGAGATAGTAAAATCTGTTTATGAAAAAAACAGTTTGATGCTTGTTCCTTCCCTTTCCCCGATCTTCTTTTCTACCTTTCATTTCTTCCTCCCATTCCTACTCTCTTCTCTCCTCCTCATTCTCACCCTCTACCGTTGCAAGAGAAGTGCTATCACTCCAATCACCCAGCTAAAAACACATCCTGTACAATTCTTCAGCAAAGGTTGTCTGAGAGCCGCCAGGCTTTGAGTGACACTGGATTCTAGGGCCCCATATATTATCAGAGAAAGGTTAGTGAAATGTATCACTAATGAAATCACAGCTTTCAGATTTCACTTCCCTTCAGAGAAAATGTGATGACAGGAGCCCATCCATTCATATTGTGCCAGAGAAGTTATTAATGTGACTGAATTGTACATACATGATCCTGGAGACCTGGGCTGAAATCCTGACTCCACTGAAGTCGATGGGAGTTTTACCACTGGCTTCAGTGGGGCCAGGAACCATGGGGTTCAGCCTCTGTGCGCTTAAAAGCAGAGATTCCTTAATTCTGTCCTGCTGCTCTGCATGCTACTACAGGCAGCCTTAAGACTTCCATTCAGCTCTGCCCAATGCACCTCAGTCCTGACTTGCAGCACCCTCTGCTATTCCATCCCTGGACCTCCCACAGAGCTCTGCCCAGTGCATCTGAGTCCAATCCTCAGTACTCCCTGACTGTCTATCAGTGCTGTGAATTGGGAATAGACTTTCAGATCCAACAAACTATGTGGCAGTTTTGTGGTATGCACAAATGGGACCTGGCAGGGAGAGACTACCAGGCTCATTCACAGATTTTGATCATAAGGGAGGATTTAAACCTGAGTCTCCTGAAGGGAAAAACATTTAACCTATTCTACCACTTGCACCACTCCCCACTTTGTCTTGTCCTACCCCAGCCTTTCTACTTTTTGTAGCCTCTGGAGGAACTGTTCCTCTTCCTCAACAGATACGATTGGTCTTCCAGGCATTCTGTCCCCACGTCAGTGTGACAACTCTTTCTGTGTAACAGCTAATGCCTCTCAATTGACCTTCAAGATCAAGGACGTTCTGTTGATCTGGGGATGACAGTAATAGTTCTGTTGACAGATGCATTTCACCAGCTGTACAGCAATTCCGTGGAACTCACAGTTAACCCTTCTTGTACTACTGACATCCTTGGGACAAATGGGTCATTCATGAGGCAGACAGAGATTGCTTGTGCATGGCCCTTTCACTTTAGAAACAGCATACATCTCTCCAAAATAGAAATGCTCTGTCATTCCAATGGGGAAAGAATCAAGTAACCTGTAAATTCCAGGCCCCCCCTCATTCCTGTCCTACACAGTCTCTCCCAGAAAGCCTTCCCCATCACACAGGCCCCACCTCTGCCAACTTCTCTGTTACCTGTCCTCCCCTTCTTCTCCCTTTTCAATCCCTGCTCAATATCTAAAACACTGTCTTTGATCCCATGGCCTCTTTTCTCTTCTGCTCCTTCCACCTGTCATTCTCACGGAAACCAGGCCCTTTGCTGATGCTAAGGCAAACTGAACTCCAGTACTTCTGCCTCCTCAAACTCCCTCTGTGGCATCAGGCTTCTCTTCTCAAGTTCCTCCACACTCCCACCCCTTCAAGGTCCATTCTGTCTGATTTTTCTCCTTATGGATGTCTCTTATTTTCTGCATCCACTATCTTTTCTCCCCTAAACTTTTATTCCTACTTCTTTTCCTTCCTCACACCTCAGTCCCTGACCCTCGTGCCAGGTGGCTTCAGTACTCACATCAATGACCCCTCTGGTTTCAGTGCCTACAATTTTGTTTTGCTATCTTTCTCTTCCGATCTGGTCAGATGCCCCTATTCACCATATTGGTAGCTCTGGAAACATACATTTTACCAAGACCTGCTCTCTTTCTTATCTTTCTATCTCTGAGTTCTCTCACTCTAATCACCCCTTGTTCTCCATTGACATTGATCATCTGTCACTTAGCTTTGTTATGACCTCCATAATTTCCTTTTGGTCTCTGATAACCTCTCTGACTTCTCTTCTGTTCTCACCCCTCTTTTTCCCTTCCTTCTGTCTGTGGCATGGTCTTTGTCTTCTCCTCTATTCACTGTCTCTTTCGCCCCCCATTCACACCATTCTGCCCTTGTAATCCCAGACTTGATTCTCTACTCTTCATTCACTTCCTCCATTCATGTTCTTGTGCTGTAGAGCACCTCTGGGTAGGAGTGCTACCTTGTGGGGAAACATACTTGCCACAATGTGAATATTGTATGCAAATCACCACATTTGCATATAACCAAATTGCAACATTAAAAACGAAGTCCTCTCTTTCTCCACAGAGCAGCAGCAGGGCAAGCTTCCCCCCCACGCTGCCTTGCTAGTATGCCTTAGTCCTGACAGGGGGAAGACTTTTTTTTAGAAGTAATTCAGTCTCTATGGCCCATGGAGTTGTTGGCCTTTCTGCTGAGGCTGCTAATTAGTGCAAATCCTGGATGTCAGTTTGTGATCATGTGAGAGCTGGAACTGAGACTTGAATGAGGCCCCTTCCAGCTCTTGTCACCTCAGTTCACCCTAGGGCCAGGTGGTTGGGCCAGGAAGGAAACACTTGTCCCAGCTCCTCTCTCATGCATGGGGCAGTGGCAGCTAATAAATTAGTTACTACCCACTAAAAAACTGCCACCTGCTGCTTGGAGATCATGGAGAAGGTAGAGTTGGCCAGCTGACCCCCTTCTGGGCCCTCTTACCCCTCATCCTCTTGAGACTGCTCTCAGCCTTGCTCCTAAGTCCAAACCTACCCCAAGTCCACCCCCAGCCCTGCGTATGTGCAGAAGGGCTGCTAAACCCCACTTAAGAATTAGGATTCTACAGCCCTGCAGGATGCAGGACCAACCCTTCAATTTCAAGACTTTCACAGGAAAATCAGGATGGGTGGCTACCATACATCTGGGGGAAAGTCTGGTGTTGGTGTTGCCTTCCTCCAGTTTAAGTTCTTTTCTTGCTGCTTAGCTCTGCTCTCTTCTTTGCTAAGCAGCTTTACTGCTCCCTCATCCACTCCTACATTTCCAACACCACCAACCCTTCCCTAGCTTCAGTTTCTTCCTTAAACTCTTTTCCCAGCCCCATCTTTCTCTGCATCCTTCTCTCCGCAGAATCTAGCCAACTTCTTAAAAAAGAAGACTGACAACATCCAGCAAGACCTGCCAGCAATTCCATTCTCTTTTCCCTTGCATCTTTTTCTGACTCTGAGGTGTCTTTTACTTTCTGTTTCTAATCCTTCATCTTGCTCACTTGACTTGTCCTGTCTTGTTACCTCTTGGCCCTGAACCCATTTCTCTTTCTCTCTCTCTGTCTCTCTCTCTTCCCTTGAAAGTTCAAAACTCCTACAGAATAAAAACTTCTGTGTCGACCTCAGTGAGACTGTTGTGACCAGCTCCAGCACGACACAATGTAACAAGTGGGTAACAAATAATGGGAAGGAAGAGAGAGAGAGGACAAGGACAACATACATAGAATTATGCAGTTAAATAGTCTGGTCGAACCATGTTTTCATTTTTTTAGCTATATATTTTAATTGTTGCTTATTTCTAGTTTTTAAATTCTCTATCTGTTTCTTTTTATTTATTCTTTTCTTTGACCTCCTGAACTATTCAGAAACCTTTACCAAATGAGTGGGCAGGTCTTAGAGCAGATTCTAATGGACACTTAGTTCATATGTAAGGGATATATAGAATAGATATACCTTGAATGATTAATAACTACTAATTCTTTCTGGGCCTCAAAAATTAGAAAAACTGACTACCTCTGTTTATCCCAAAATAAGATCTACCTAGAAAATAAAGACAATAAAAAAATGGTTCGCATCATGTGAGACACTTTGTCTAAGGTCCCACAACTCAGCCAATGTCAGGGGTTCCTCGACCCAAGAAAAGAAACAAAAATGGCTAAACAAAAGTATTGTTAATCACTTAGGGAAGAACCTCTCATAATGTGCATGTAGATGTACTCTTTTTTTCCCTCCCAACCTAGCTTAAAAGAACTTTGGCTTGTGAGTCAAATTTACATCCTTCTGTATATGAATAATGTCTCTTATTCTATTATAAGTCCTAAATAATGTGAAATGCTTATGCACAGTCAAAGAATGTTTGAAGTGTGTTCTCCAAATTTAGAAGATTTCAAGGGATTTTATTGGTTTTCATTGTAAATAATTGTATTCTAGAAGTAATACGAATTGTCTGGCTCAAGGAAAAAGGAAGGTTGAAAGATATAAATCATGGTATAATGCTGGACTATTAAGAAATATTACTTAAAAAGGGGGATTCCAATTGATAATAAGGGATAATAATGAAATACAACCTTGAAATGAATCAGACATAAAAAACCTCCGATAAGAAAAGGATTGAAGAAATTTGTTCTTCACCATCACCATCCACTGGATACCAATGAAAGCAGCAAAGAAATGAAGAGAGCTGAAATCTGAGCACTTACTTGGCACGTGTCCAATAGAACTAAGAGAGTGGCCCACTCCACATACCTGAAATTAGGGCATTTAAAACTGAGGTCACCATGTGCAAGTTTACTAAAGAGTTGACTGAACTCAACCAGAAGCTGCAGAATCCTTAATGCAGCCAACACCTGGACCAGCTGTGAGAAAAGGATTTTCTCCTATCCGGGGTTAAGAAGATATGACAAAATGGTGAGATTTCATTTAAAAAATTGTATTTCTCCTTCTATTCTTTAATATAAATAACTGTTGGTTGCCTTTCTACATCTATATTATTTAGGGAGACCTCAAGTAAACATATTTAAGATTCTAACTCCTTTATAAATCCCAGCAAATTGGCTTATGAGAGGTTGAAAACAATAATTTTAAGCTACAGCGTTTAAGGTAGTCCATTCGGGACAAATCCATTCAAACAGTAATAAGCACACTAATAAAAGTGCTGTGAAGACAAGTGCGTCCTTGGAAGTGTGCTAAATGGGTTAGGTACTAAAGAACTGAGAATTGATTCTCATAAATAGATATAAGAAATCTTGGTAATTTACATTGTTTATTGATATCATTGCTGAGCTTCAACAAGACTGTATGGCAAGACTATTGTTTGTGTAGTCCATAACTAGAACATTGGTTGTGTCTACACTGGAGTAGTTGATTGTGGTTCTGGGTGAATTAATATATTGAAAGGAACCCAGCATTAAAATGATCTAACACTCCCTGAACTCAATAAAAATGGGTTATCTTATTAGATTTCTTTCTATATTGGCTATAACACATATCCAACTGGGAAACCTAATTTGTTAGATTTTAGCTTTAAAATCTAATTGGCTTCTTTTTCTCCTTCGTTTCCTGAAAGTCATTGGGCAGCAGGAAGGGGGAATGTAACCCAGTTCTCATTCTTGGCCAATAGGACGAAGGGCTGAAACCTTTTAAAAGGTCTGGCCTAGGAATGAAGTTTGCTCTTTCAAGATCCAATAGCAACAGGTGGTGAGAGCTGCCTGGGAGGCTGGTGCGAAGATAATCCTACAAGGCACTGAGACACTGCTTGCAGACTTTTCAGCAGCATAACTGAACAGACCACAAAATCCACAGAGCTGAATAGTAGGAGGCCTGAATGGGCTGTCAGGAGCTCATGAGCAGTTGCCCTTCAAAGCTCTTATGAGGATAATAAGAGAGAAATAAACTGCCCCAGACAGGGGATTTGCCTTACTGAGAGTTCACCAGGTGCAAAAGTCCTGAGCTCCTTGTGGCTGAAATGACTTCTGCTCTTCCTTCTCAGATGTGGTACATCTGACATGCTACTGCATAATATATTGGAAAAGGTTTGATGCGCTACAGCACTCGATCAACCCTATAGGGTAGGGCTAATTACACTGAATGATTGCAGCCTGAATATTACCAAGTGCCCACATTCAAGAATAACAGAAAGTTAACAGAAAGTTAGTTAGAACTTTTAGGCAGTCCGCATAGTCTTGGCTGTACAAACTGGTTTGTTATTTTAGGGTCACTGGAAAGAACTGGGTTTAATATACTGGCTTGTTATGGTACAGTTGCTCAGGAGTGGCAGACTGTACACTGATTTGTAAGGCTCATTGTTTGTCAAGGCGAAATAAGTAAATGGGAAAAATGCTTTAGTTAAAATGTGTGCCATGACTTTTTCTTTTAACAAGATTGTCGGGAAATCATGAAAAAGTCAGAAAGCATTTATTTACAATAAAATGTTTCAAACGGTTTAATTCTATTTAATTTAAAAATATATACTCCACTACACGAACAACTAGATAGTCCTATTTGTACAAAATAGTGGAAGACCTATGCTCAGTTGCGAGCTGGCTTGCATGGCAGAAACCTTGGGTAAGATCCTTATTTGGTGTAAATCAGCTTAGTGCCATTAACTTCTACAAGAGCTATGATGAACAACACCAACACAGTGCCTGGCCCTATATGAATTTTTATAAAAATACCAAAAACCAAACCAAAACCAAACCAAACTGGCCTTGGCAAACACATTGCCTTAATGATTTATTGTATAATATTGGTGCTCAGGTGAACTGGGCCATAACACGGTGATTTGTTATTTTTGAGTTGCTTAGGAAGGCCGAGACATAGACCCAGACTTGTTTATGCAGGGTTACTCAGAAGGTGCTGGTGGGGAAGGTGAAGTGAGAAAACAGAGAGAGAACTGAGGAAAGGAGAGGTATATTTGAATAGGTTTCTGGACCTGAGAGACTACAGTTGGGTGACTAATTTTAAAAAATGCTTGTTGACTATTTATTATTAAACCTGCACAAAATCTGTCAAGTAATTTATTTGACTAACATTATTTGACCATCTGTAGTGGGAGCCACACTGGAGGGTTTGTAATGAAGGCTTTGGAATCTGACCAGCATTAATGTGCCTGTGATACCTGGATAATTCTATCCCATTATATTCATTTCTGTGGATAACTATAACTATGGTCTTGCTTGATTGCTGTGATGAAGCTAACTTTGGATTCTCTCTCTCCTTTGGCCTTTCCCCTTTAGCAGTTGCAGTGAAGCTGAGCCTTGATTAGAACTGCAGAATGTTATTTGATCTTCAGATGTCTAAAAAAGGTTCTGAGCATGTGAACTCTGTCTCACTTCTGTCCCAAATGGATGATGATGCATACCTTACATTGCCATACACTTGGCACCACTTCAGCAAAACTAGCAATATTTCCTTCCAAAATTGCAACATAACACTAGATACAGCAGCAATTCTATTAAATGCCCCTTTAAACTGCCAAATATAGCGTAAGCTTTAAAACAAAACAGACTTTATATTATTAAGGGAGTAGTACTGTTTCTCTGTTTGAAACTGTAGCTGGAGTTGTGATACGAAGTAAGAATTTTCCTTTATGACTTTTTCCCTTATCATTGCTTGGACTGGTGCTGTAGGCTGCAGCCTCACTCCAGCTTTTAAAGAGAACTAATATTTTCCCTGCGAGTTTTGTTCATTACCCCTTCACAAACTATTTTTATTTTTGTAATTATTCAGCAATAGGTGAATTTTAGCAAAGTTCAGATATTCAGAAGCAAGGTGAGGTGTTCTTCCCATCAGATTATAACAATTTCAATATAGGAAAAAACTTAGACCTCATATAGATTTATAGAAATGTAGGACTGTAAGGGACCTCAAGGGGCCATCTAGTCCAGCTGTGTTGAAGCATGACCATGTATACCTAGACCACCCCGACAGGTGTTTGTCTAACCTGTTCTTGTAAATCATCAATGATGAGGATTCCACAACCGCCCTTGGAAGTCTATTCCAGTGCTTAACTATCCTTATAGTTAGAAAGCTTTTCTTAATATCTAACCTAAATCTGCTTTGCTGCTGTTTAAATCCATTACTTCTTGTCCTACATTCATCGCACATGGAGAACAACTGATTGCTGCCCTTTTGATAAAAGGACATATCTGAAGACTGTTATCAGGTCCTCCTACAGTCTCCTTTTCTCAAGACTAAACATGCACAGTTTTTTAACCTTTCCTCATAGGTCAGGTTTTCTAAACCTTTGATCATTTCTGTTGCTTTCCTCTGAAATCTCTCCAGTTTGTCCTCTTCTTCCTTAGAGCATAGACAGAGTAGTCCAGCTGAGGCTGCATCAGTGCCGAGTAGAGCAGACTGATTACCTCCTGTGTGTTACATAAGACACTCCTGTTAATACACCCGAGAATGATATTAGCCTTTCCACAACTGCATCACACTGTTGGCTCATATTCGGTTTATGATCCACTATAACCCCCAGATCCTTTCCAGCAGTACTACCAACAATGCAGTTATTTCGCATTTTGTAGTGGTGGATTGGATTTTTTTCTTCTTCGGTGTAGGACTTTGCAATTTTCTTTACTGAATTTCATTTTGCTGATTTCAGACCAATTCTCTAATTTGTCAAGGTTGCTTTGAATTCTAATCCTGCCCTCCAAAGTGTTAGAAACCCCTCCCAGCTTGGTGTCATCTGCAATTTTTATAAGCATACTCTTCACTCCATTATCCAAATCATTAATGAAAATATTGAATACTGGATACAGGACAGATCCTTATGGGATCCTGCTAGATACACCTCAGTTGGACAGCCAACCATTGAAAACTTCTCTCTGAGTAGGGTCTTTCAACTAGTTGTGCACCCACATTATAGCAATTTCATATAAACCCCTATTTAGCAAAGCACTCAAAGCATATGCGTCACTATAATTATATGCTTAAATCTATCTCTTAAACATGGAGTTAACTTTTAGCACATTGTAGCGAGGGGGCGTGGCCTCCCTCTGAGACTGACAAGGAGGGTCTGCTATTCAACTTCTGTTGGGCAGAGCCAGGGAAACCATACCCATCACACTGGAAGGAAAGGGGCAGCACAGGAGCAGGAAATATAAAGGGCGGGCCCTACAGCTCAGTAGAGAGATGGCTGCTGGAGGAGAACGATGTCTCCTGTCTGGAGGGGAAACCCTGCTTTGAGGACTTGCCTGACCTGCCTCAACAGTTCGACAGCCCAGCCAGCGAAGAGTTGCTTGGGCTTCCACTGGCGACATATCCCAAGGAAGCAGATGACAACCCTTGGCTGCAGATACATGGGCCCAGATGTGGAGGAAGTAGCCCAGGGATAGCTGACTTCGGTCCAGCTGTGCTCATGCATGGGCACCTGTCAGCATGTTTTAGCTGGAACCCTCCTGATCCAATGGCAGAACACCCCACCATTGTTAGGTCTCTGGGCTGGGACATGGTGGAGTCAGGAGGGCCCATGTCCCCCTCCTTCCTGGCAACCCCACCTCTGGGGCAGCAGCCTCATGCTTACTGGTGAACCCTTGGTTGTTGCTCACCCACTGCCATGAGCCCTAGACTGTGTGGGTGCTCATCCTTGCCCAGGGGCTACAGACCGCTTGTCTGCCCCATCCTGCCTGAGGGCAGGGCCCAAGGATGGTGTACCAGCCCTGTGCTGCCTGGTGCCAGTGACCATGGCACAGCTAAATTCCTGCCTAAAGCTTGCCCTCACAGGTGCGGCAGTGAGGCAACATGGCCTCCCTCCAAGACTGACAAGGAGGGACAGGTACCCTCTTCTACACATACTTAAGGCCTGTTGACATCAACAGGATGTAAGAACATATTTAAAGTACAGCATGTGCTTAAGTGCTTTGCTAAATTGGATACTGATGCCTAAACTAGAGCTGAGCTCTTTTAAAACTCTAGCTGCTGGGGTTTTTCTGTAGTGTGCCTCATGGTGGTATCTAAATTCTTCCCAGATACAATAAATTAGCTTGGTGATCTCTGTGGTGGACTTCAAGGAGTTTACTGCCCATTTCCCTACCCTCAGGTAAGCATTTCTACTGAGGGATCAATATGTATTTTTTTAAAACCAACTCTATACTAACTGTGGTGGAAGTGCTGTGTCAAAAAGGAGAGTTTTACAGTATGCCCTGAAAAAGGTGACACTCTAAATTTGTCTGACCTCCTCTGGAAGTTTGTTCTGTACCTGAATCCCCTTGACTGAGGCCTGGTCTATACTATTAAGTTAGGTTGGCTTAGCTACATCACTCAGAGCTGTGAAAAATTTCATGTCCTGTGTGACATAGTGAAATTGACCTAAGCCCAGGTGTAGACACCACTAACTTGATGGAAGAGGTGGATTTCCTACGGTGATGGAAGAACCTCTTCTTTTGCTGTAGTAAGTGTCTATCTAAAGTGATGCATATAAAGTTTTTAGTGTAGAAATACCTTGAGAATGACATCTCTGGCTCTTAAGTGCTTAATTGCTGGCTTTTTGAGCTGCACTGACTCAAAGCCATATAACTGACTTGGCAGGTAATGGAAGGAGATCTGGACATGGATGTAGGTTGGTCCCTGACCAACTGATTGCTTTACAGATCAGACCCAATATGTTAAACTGGCAGTGGAAGTGATTAGAAGACAGAGGAAGGATTGGAGCACAGGCGTCATGGACTCACAGGCGTCATGGCTTATTGAAAAATGAGGTGGCTGCATTCTGCACAAGTTGGAGCCTCTGCGTTATTACCCATATTCAGTCCCCAAAAGAGTAAATTACATTAATCCAGACCACAGGTGATGATTATACAAATCACTGTAGCCCGAATTTCATCTGGGAGGAAGGGACAGTGTTGCTTAGCCAGCTGCAGGTGGGAGAAAGCATTTTTGATACTGACACTAAAACCTTAGGTAATCTATTTTGTCAAGTCCTTATATGGCCCTCATAACTATCGTATCTGAGTGGCTTCTAGTACTGCATTAAACGATGGATCTAGCATGTCACATCTAGTTTGTTCTTTCTCTCATCCTCTCCTCAGAACAAGAGTTCTGTAGCACTTTAAAGACTAACACATTTAATTTTTGCAGACTTAAGCTTTTGTGGGCTTTAACCCACTTCATCAGATGCAGGGAATGGAAATCGGATAGGGGGTATATATATAATTGAGGGTATGTACCATCAACAAGAGGAGACTGAACTAGGCCTGTAAATGCTTCAAAGTGCTTTTTTTCTGCCCAGCAGTGTCACCTCCATCTTGCTTGGGTTTAGCTTCAATCAGCTATCCTTCATCCGTAAAATGATCTCTTCCAAGCATTGGGCCATCTTGGTGACAATGATGGTGTATGTGGTGAAGGGGAGAGCTGTGTCTCAGCTGCATATTGCTGTCTCTTCAGTCCATGTTGTCTTACTAATTTATCTAGTATCAGCATGTAGCCTTTGTTATGGTTGGAGAGCAGTTTGATCTTTGAGGGATGCGTTAAAAAACACCCCAAAGTTTTGCATAATTTGGATGAACAGAGATTGATGCTCGCAGTGGAAGAGGAGAACGGCGATCTGGTTAGTGCTTCAAAGTGCTTCCCCATTGCGATCAAGAAAGGTGTGATTAACACCTTTATTATTAATGGGGCCAGTACAAGTAACCTCATAAGCTCTGTCTCCATTAGGAAGAAAAGGGATATTTAGCTCATGTGCACCCTTAGACTGAACTTAGCTATTGAGGACAGTCTTGTAAAATACAAAGACAAAGTAGGAGTGGTGTAAAATGAAAATAGTAATTTTAAAGGAGAAATATTTAAAACAGAAAGTGTCTGGGAAAATAGATATTCCTTGGAATGTGCTTTGAAATTCAGCAAATCAAGCAGTCAGATCAGAGAGAAGTGAATTCTAGAACTGTGGGCCATCCTCTGAAATTGCTATGCTGCAGATTCTCAGGTCAACATATCCAGAGGACCATCACTTTCCTATTCTAGTTTGTTTTCCATTTTTAACTTCTGTGACAGTTTTGATGTCCTCACTATGAGTAGAAAATCTGTTTCATACAGTAAGTCTTACTAAAACTGTCTCCACCTCAGTTCACTTGAGGCATCATTTTACCAGTTTGCTCTCTGAAGAAAGGAACTATCTTTAACCCACCAAGACATCTGCACATCAGATTTTCTCTTTTTAATAATCGTGTCAGAGGATTTGATTTATTGCTGAGACACAGGCCTAATTTAGATCAGCACAAGTCAGGTTAACTTAGTTCTGATGAGTCCCCTCAAAACTTATGCAACCTACTAGCACAAGCGTGACCAGTTTAACCTGCATGTGAGTCATCTGCATTGGCTCACATGGCTCTTCATGCCTTTGAGATGTGTGATGGAGATCCAGTTACAGGCCAATTGAAAACTTAACTAACTTAAGCAGGGACAGTCAGAGCAACTTAATTAAGACTGAAATTAATTAATTAGTGAAGCATCCAAATATTCTTTCAGGGAGCACACAAAAGTGGTCACTGAAGTATCAGGTTTCCACATGAACACACACACACACACACACTTACTAAAGTTGTGCATATCAGTCAGAAGGAAATAATAGTATTAATGTCTCAGTTGGTCTCCCAAGTCTGTTGGGGTGCTGATGATTCTGAAGTAATATAACTTTCTTCACAATGTTCCCTGACCGAATGTGATCACAAAAAACCTTGGCTTTATATATAATAGGAATGTAATATAAATAGGGAGCATTGTCTAATATGTAGAGTGGGGGAATTAGGAGTCAGGACACTTGACTTTTATTCACACCTCTGTTACTAAGTCACTGTGTGGCCTTGGTAAAGTCACTTAACAGCTGTTTATCTGAATTTACTCATTTGTAATGTGTGGATAAATAATACGTCCCTGCTGTATGTTTTCCCATAAACAAAGAAGAAGGTGACAACAAAACAAGAAAGGACAAATGTAAAGCATCCAACAAAGAGCACAGTATATGTCCTCTCCATAAAATATTTAATCAGCTCTGTCTCACAAAATGGCAGCAATTTCTGCAGGCAAGCTAATCAGAAATTTAACTAGTAGTACAGAGAAAAATTCCTGACAATTATAATAACTACCTACAGCCCGTGTCCTTCACAGGGATGCTGTGTGATATGCAAGAAATATTTTACGTGCTTTGAGATCAAAGAAAGACAATACAGGTATTATTAAGAATTACGCTTCAATGAATTAGATTTTTATGAGTAAATGTCAATTTCATTGTACTCTCTCAAACTGACAAAAGTATTTCCATAGATGATGATTGAAATTCACAGCTAGAGAAAGAAAAATGCTATTTGAGAACTTAGACTTTGACGTGAGGATATTGACTTTATATATCTTGACATATAATGCTGACAGTTTGTGTTTCCGTGGTTGTAAAGCTTTAACTTTTCAAATCTCAACATCTGCCATTAAATAAATATTGTCTGACACCTCTGCAATTGTGAACATTTAAGTTGATAAAAATGGAAAAAAATGCTTAAAAACCAAACATTCATATTCATTTTCAAAATGATAAAAACATTAAAAATCTAATTTTGCCAAGCTTACTACTAATAATGATGGAATTAAACAATAGGGTATGAGTACTTCTCCTTTACGTTGGAACTGAATTAATCTTTCCCTTAGATCTTCTTGCACAGCATCTCATAAGCTAATGCTGGACATAGCTGTACAGCACAAAACAATAGTTCAGAGGGGGATGCCTGTTCGAATTTGATGTTACCCAGTTCCATATTTTGGAATTATCTTCCTGTCTTCCTCACTGCTGGAGAAACGATAGGCCTGATGCCATCTTTCCATGTCATATTCTTTCAGTACCAGGCTAAGTGACATCTTCCTGGGTTGTCAGATCCAATCTCAACCCGCTCTCTTCGCTGTCATCAGCATCAAGTGCATGAGAATTTTTTTAACTCGTGTAGTCAAAAGAGGGCTGTCCTTTCAAGTAGGTGTCATAGAGAGGTTCTGATCCCACTTATATCAGTGTAATATGGCCCTCACCACAGTAGCATCTGACTATCTAATTTGAATTCAGTTTATGGTGTTACGAAATCAGAATTGGTTCTGATATGTAATCTACTTTTAAATTATGAAGGGAAGGGAATCTTTTCTACCCCCGTGCAAATGAGCTGAGGAGGTTAGATTTGGATTTGACAAAACTAACCCGCAAACCAGACAGGCTTAGGTCTCAATTTTATTTTATCTGAGCTACTGGCATTCAAGTGGAACCCAGATGAATGGCCTTTGGTGTTTGCTCAAGTTTACATCTGGGCACTCACTTACCCATTGTTAACACCTACATGCACAGGTGATAGATGCTAACTCTGTGTAAATAACTGCTTGAATCTGCACATGCAAACCCACCTGGATAATGGGAGACTGACTTGACTAGATACAACCTGTAGCTGCTTCTGTGAGTTTAATGAAACCTAAACTGAACAGAAGAATATGGGTAAAATTTGCCTTCTAACTTCACATGATTTGTGTGTGATTAAGGCTTGATAATGTATTTCTGAAGTGACAGCATGGGCTCAGGAACATTAGAAATACATAAGTGTTACCTGGCAGTTCTGTGTTCTTGGGGAAGCAGGACGCAAAACCCCTACTCTCTCTGGCTCACCTGAATTTCCCCTCTTCCCCCGAGCCTCTGCTTGAACCAGAGAGAAAAGCAAGGAAAAGGCTGTGAGACACACCTAAAACCCTCCAAACAAGGGTGATAGGATTAAGACAACTCCCCATGCCTCAGCTACATAGAAGATGTAAAAAGGGGCATCTCAATTAGCATGTTGAATGGAGAACAGAAGCCTCATCTACATCAAAGATGGAACAAGAATTAGCATGAAGAATGGAGAACCAAAATCCAAAGCAGGGACTGCATTGAACTCTAGGATTGGCAAAGCAGGGACACACTGCATGATGGGAGATCTCTGCTCTTGATGTAAATGAACTCACACCTACACCCATCCAGATCGACAGTTATCAGACCATTCTAGTTATTAATATGCAAAACACTGAATCTGCCTGATTGCATTGTGAGCTCCCTCAAGGAACATTGACCATAGCTGGGAGTGATCAGCTCCTATTGTCCAGCATAAAGAAAACCACTCTGGCGTACTTCATTGAGATATTGTTTACCCATAAACAAACCTGGTTCTACAAAAACCCCTACCCAAGTTCAAACCCCTGTTCTGATGCCTGGATCCAAATGGAGCATCAGATCCACTGAAACTTCTTCTTTTCCTGACTGATCATGTTGGGGGCTCTATCTGTGTCAAGTGCTCCAGACCCTAAGCTGAACAGCCTGTCTCCTGGAAACCTCTGAGCTGCATGGAGTGGTGAGACCCCATCTTCTGCCCTCCCTCCCAACATTCTCTCTCTCTCTCTCTCAGTCCAGGTATAACTTTCTAGTTTTGTAATCAAACCTGGGCTAGCCTTCTCCAATACCCCTACTGTAATGTTGTTGTATGGTACGTGTTAGATTGTTTTTCTCTCCTTGTATGGCATCACTATTAGTATCATAAATTTTATACACCTGGCAATAAACTAACTATTGTAATCAAGCTGGTTGCCAGTTTCTCTCTCTCTAAATGCATTTACTCCTTTGTGTTCTTGGCTTCCCTACCTTGCTCTGCAGCAACGCTTCTTTTACCTAAGCCAAAGATCCCTGGAGTGCCCAGAATCCTATGGGGTTTGCTCATCAAGGAGGTTACTGCTAGAACAATTGTAGAGTGAGGGGGGAGGCAGCTGAGAAGTGCTGCTCTGCCTAGCCTGCAGAGTCCAGAGGTGCATAAGGGTGACAGCTGAAAGTGCTGTTTGACCCAGCCTGATTGAGTCCAGGGGGCACATAACGGGAGCAGCTGAAAGTGCTGTTTGGACCCAGCCTGCTCAGAAGTGTGCTCCATTCTGGTGCAGTGCAAGGGGCACATGAGGGGAGAGCTGACAGTGCTGTGTCACCCAGCCTGCTGAGCTCAGGGACGTATAAGGGGTCAGCTGTGAGTGCTGATAGCCTGGCCCACTCAGACGCACTCAGTTAATCTGGAATGTGTGTGTGTGTGTATCTGTGGGGGGGTTATTTGAATCTGGGGCTGGAGGAACCCAGCCCTGAAAACCTTAGGTCCTGCAGGATAGCTCCACTGGGAGGGGACTTGTAGCCATATGAACACACAAGTAACACAAGCAGCACATTAACAGAATCATACCCCCTCCATCAGGAAGGTAACCCTAATAAATGAGCATACCTCAAAGTGATGGGCAAATCTGGTAACACAAGGAAGAGAAGAACAGAACCCTGAAAAAAGGCTTACAGTCAATACCGAAACTCATTTCACTTGCTCTCTTGGTATAAAGCAGAAGTTTTCTTTGGCCATCAGTGATGCTTCAAGAGCATCTGGGAGAATGTAGCAATTTCATCAACAGTGCTCCAGCAATGTTTGCAAAGCTGGTTATCTCCATGGCTCCAGCGTGAGTCATGTAAAAAAGCTCTCGGCATGTCCTGCTTGAGAGCCTTCCATGTGTGACTGATCCCCGTCTGCTAGCTCACACAACAGACTCCATTTCAAGGCTTTTCCTCATCTTTCATGGTTTAGCCACATCACAATATCCCTTTACTTGCATGGCAAAAATAACATCTGCAGGAGCTTTCCAATGTCCTGTGACTGAAAGTGAGATACAGCAGGGATTCTCTGTGGGTCTAGCATGCATGTGAGGGGAGCACAAATGAGTGCCTTCTCACAGCTTTCACAGCAGGTTATTTTGATTGACATATTTGTAGAGGCTACAGGGTGGATTGTAGATTCAGCTGGTATGTCGAACCAGATGGGAAAATTCCATTGGGTGCACAATGAAGAGAAGAGTGCTGTTGTACTGCTTTCTGTTTTTTTAACAGATGGATGGGAAAGTAAAATATTTCTCCTTACTCTCCCTTTCTTTCTGAGAGTCACCTCCATTTCCCACGGACCCAGGACTGAGAGTCACCTTGATACCGCCCTGCCTCTTGCGAGAGGGAGACTGGCTTGTGCTTATCTCGGTGTCAGCTCTCTGACATCATCAATCTGTTAGCCTCTCAAACAAACTCCTATAGGCTATGCCATCCCTTAGTTTGATTTACAGGTTAACAATGGGTGTACCCGAATACCAAGTCCCTTTGAAGCATTCCCCTGTAGTGTTCAGCCCCTTATCTATTGAACACTCACAGAATTACCAGATCATCTGCCCCAAAGGAATAATATACACACCAGCTTGTTTGATTCAACTCAGGATCAGCTCCTATATAATCATTAGAGCACTGAGATATATTTATAGTGAAAATAATTATATGTTTATTATAAAAGATTTTAGAGATAGTAGGGATAATGGAAACAGGTTACATATAGAACAAAATTGTAGCACATTTTCTAGAAATTAAACTTAACTAAACCAACCTTCCGTCTAAAGAAGCCTGTCTCACTCCGTTAAAGTGTTTCTAGCCAGGGCAGGTTGGGATCCTGTTTTCATGAACAGAATTGCACTGCCTGATTTCTTCCTCAGATGCATGATAAAAGGGTGTCTCTTTGACTTCCCCTTATATCACCAAAGTTAATCATGTGCCTCTAGAGACAAGACAACCTCCTGTGGTTCAGTTCAGTCTCCAGTGTCTTGCCTCTGTTGATTTCTCACCCCTTGTTGACTTCATATGTAAATGAAGCTTCCATTGTGCTGAGTTACAGTGCTTAATTTATATGTGAACTGAGATAGACAGCTGAAAGCATTGTGCCATCACGCAGCATCGATAACTCCAAGGAATCCTGATCCGGAACGAATGAGGAGGACTCTGTGGACAAGGAGGAGGAGGAGAACATGGTGCAGGAGGGCGGGGTAGCCATTCTCCATGAGATCCAGGACCTGTTCATTACCCCAGGGCAGCCCTGATACACACAGGACAACGGGACTGATCGAGATGCCAGGGAAGGCACCTCTGGTGAGTGTGTGTGGAAAATCTCATTTTTGTGGTTATGTTCCCAGCCCAGCTTCTTAAAAGGAGTTTTTGTTTTTGGGGGGGATGGTCTTCCTGGGTGTTGGCAAATTTCAGTGGAGGGTTACCCCTGGAACAGACTATTTATGTGCAGAGATATGCTCTGAGAATCCTCTATGGATATCTCAAGGAAAATTTCATGTAGGTAATCTGTAATCCTTTGCAGAAGTTTTCTGGGGAGGGCAACCTTATTTCTCTGTTGCGGTAGGAGACTTAACCCCGCCACTCTGCTATTAAATGAGCAGGCATCACGGAACACAGCATAGCAGCATAAGGGCCAGGCCTGTACCCCGATGCTTGCAGCAAATCTTCCCTTTCCACCTCAGGTAACGCTCCACTGCCTACCACTTTATCAGCCCCCACGCACAAGCATTCTAGGAGGAGGCTGAGCAGGGTGCAGTACATGCTGCACTCCAGACTGGTGGAAGCAAGCAGAAAGACACAATGGCCCCTTTAAGAACTGCACACAACCACAGTTGTTTGCAGAGCGATACTTTACAATGTTAACTTTTATCTTCCTTTCCCCCCACTGAAACGGGTAACAAATAAAAATTTGTAGCTTAAAAAATCTGTTTTTATTAATTCATAGTTTGGGCGGGGAAAGAAGGGGAGGGGGCCACTGGTGCAAGTGTGCTGGATGGGAAAGAAAGGCACCACGGAGACATACATTACTGTGGTTCATTGCAGAACCAGTTTTTCAATGCTTTCCATAGGCAAAGCGATCCGCAGTTGGCTCTGAGCGTAGCGCTAGAATCTGGCTGCTCAAAATTTGTGACCAGCCTATCAGCCTCTAGGGCCCAAACCTGGGGGCACTTTTCACCCTTTGTTTCACACAAATTATAGCGCACACATCATGCAGATACAACTGATGGGCTGTTCTTTTCACTGATGTCAAGCCTAGTGAGTAGACATCTCCATCTGGCCTTTAAACACCCAAATGCACATTCCACCACTTTTCTGCACTTGCTGAGCCTGTTATTGAAACGCTCCTTCTCACTGTCCAGGTGCCCGCTGTAGGGCTTCATTAGCCAAGGGAACAAGGGGTAGGCAGGATCTCCCAGGATCACTATTGGCATTTCAACATCCCCAATATTTACTTTTTGGTCAGGGAAGAAAGTGCCCACCAACATCTTATTGAACAGACCTGAGTTCCTAAAGATGCGCACATCGTGCACCTTTCCAGACCACCCCACACTGATGTCAGTGAAACATCCCTTGTGATCCACAAGGGCCTGCAACACCCTTGAGAAGTATCCTGTCTGGTTTATGTACTCTGTGGCAAGATGATCAGATGCTAGGATACGGATATGTGTGCCATCCATTGCCCCCCTAAAGTTTGGTAACCCCATTGCAACAAACCCATCCACTACATCCTGCACGTTTCCCAAAGTCACTACCCTTCGTAGCAGGTCTATTAATGGCCCTGCACACTTGCATCACAGCAGTTCTAACTGTGGATTTACTGACTCTGAATTGATTCCCAACTGACTGGTAGCAGTCTGGGGTTGCCCGTTTCCACAGAGTGATGGCTACTCGCTTCTCCACTGTCAGAGATGGTCTCAAGCGAGTATTCATGCGCTTCAGGGCCGGGGACAGCTCTGCGCAAAGTTAAAAGAAAGTGGCCTTTCACATACGACAGTTCTGCAGCCACTGCTCATCATCCCACACCTTCATAATGATGCGATCCCACCAGCCTGTACTTGTTTCCTGGGACCAGAATCGGCATTCCATGGACTGAAGATGATGAACCTGCAGCAAACGGGAATTATTTTGCTCTAATGCTTTAAGTAGTAACCGCTATTTTCTATGCTGCAGCTCCTATGTCGCCTTTGAAAATACTGCAGGATAAACCGTGAGGTATTTGTGATGCTCACAATGAGAGTGCAGAGCTGAGCGGACTCCATGCATCTCCAGCAAAGGTGTGTGCGCGGCATAGAAAAATGGCACAAAAAAGTATTTGCAGTTTGGTTGGAACAAGAAGGAAGGGGGAGGGAGCACGTTGCATCATGGGAGGATAATGAGCTTCCCAAAAGCTTCTGCAGCTAGTTGCACTGTGGGATAACTACCTACAGCACACTGATCTGAATGTCGACCCAAGCATGGCGAGTGGGACGCAAGAGCCCAACGCAAAGAGTGTGGTGTGATCATGCTCCTGCGACTTCTACAGTTTAGTGGGTGAAAGCTGATTTAAAGTAAATCGACTTCACTCTGTAGTGTAGACATACGCACAGTCTCCTTCACTCTTCCTGTCCTTTCTTTCTCTTCTCTGCCAGGTTCAACGTCAGTGCTGTCATTTTCTTATGACAACAAGAGTTTCAAATACAAAAACAATATAGAATACACGAGACAAATTTGCTTCCATGTTGTTGAGTGGAAAATACTAGATCAAATTAGGGATGAGTAAACCTTCTGGGTTAGAGATCTGGCAAAGTTCTCAAGCTATTTTGGGAATTTATAAAACTAGTTGAAGTTCACAAACTTTTTTTTCTTGTAATTTTAACCCATGTTTTTCCCCCCAGTGATTCAATTAAGAAACCCAAACAAACATTATACAAAAGAACCTCCCAAAAGTACAAGTAGTTGCCTTATATTATGGCTTTCAAAACAGCTAAACCTATTATTAAGGTTATGTCTGGACTTTTATTATATTCTCTCCTGTTCCTGTGCTTGGTCTCAGCCCCAAAGGTAAAATTTTTTAGGAAGTTTGACCACAATCTTTTTGGTTGTTTTTTAGTTATGTGAAAGTGAAAAAAAAATTAACCTTTCCCATTGTAATAACTGTTAAGATTCTTTTTGCTCAAGTAATACTCAAAAATGGCTGAACTCTGGAAAATCAGACAAAATCCCCTCTTAAAAAATAATTGTTTCAATACTTGGTTTCATACTGGCTTGGTGGTATTGTCAGAAGCTGTAATAACAACTAAAATACTAATGGCTATATTGCCTGTACAGTGGGTTCACAAAAGTTATTCCATTTCTGTGTCTGTTTTGATCTCACTTTTAACTTTATAGCACTATTTATCTAACGAAAGAAATGCTAGAAATGCTCTTCTCCCTCATTTCCGTAGCCACTCCACTTTTCTTCACCAAGCAACAGTATTATTGCCATTTCATGCCTACACATGCCTGTCTATTAACACATTCAGGCCATCCTACTTTTCAAAAGCAAATGTCACTTAGACTGTGGCAAAATTCCCTTGAGCAGAGCTTCAAAGTCACATTTGGCAACCTAGTGAGAGAGAGAGAGACACAGACTGTGTATAAATCATGGGGGAGAACACAACACCCATGATCTGATTGGACACAATAATACCAAAATGGAGTGTAGTTAAAATATTGGGTGTGGGGGAAGGGATTGGTCAAAATATATGCAGCTTTTTTTGGCCACAGACTAAATAGAAGGACTTTGTTTACATTACTTTTGGCAAGAGGATGGGGGAAGTACACAATATGTGGAGGCCTGTCTACCCATAATAAAGATTCCAAGGCCAGAAGGGACCGTTGTGGTCATCTAGTACAGTGATTCTCAAACTTTTTAAACGGAGCCCTCCCGTGGACTTTCAACTGGACTAACAATCGCACCCCCCCCCTTCTCCCAAATTGTGACCCCTTTCCCCTTCTGAAAGGGGGGGGGAGGCCCTTTCAGAAAAAAACAGGGGGCCGCTTTCCATGTTGTAGGCTCTGTTTTTTTCCTGAAGGGGGGGGGGTTTGGTGGAAGAAGGGATGATTGTTAGGAGGGTGCTTCCCATGCTATAGGTCCTAACAATCATGCCTCTTCTCCTGAGTCCCCCCTTTCAGGAAAAAACAGGACCGACAGCACGGGAAGCAGGGAGCACGGCAGTGGCAACACGGGGACCATGGCAGTGGGGAGCAGTGAGCACTGGCAGCAGTGCAGGAAGCGGGGGCAGCAGCTGCAGCAGTGCAAAGACAGCAGCGCAGGGCATGTGCCCAGCAGTGGCTGGAGGCTGCTGCTGCAGGAGGTGGGCAGCGGTGATGGCTGCTTCCATCTCCCGGAGAGCATGGAGCTAGACTGGCTCCGTACCTCCCAATGATCCATCTTGTACCCCCCCAGGAGGGCCTGCCTCCTGCTTTGCTCTAGTCTAGCAACCGGTATAACACAGGTCATAGAATTCCCACAAAATAATTCCTAGGGCATATCTTTTCAAAACAGATCCAACCTTGATTATAAAATTGTCAGTAATGGGGACTCCACCATGACCCTTGGTAAATTGTTCCAATGGTTAATTACCTTTCCTGACAAAAATTTATGCCTTATTTCAACTCTGAATTTTTCTAGTTTCAACTTCCGGCTACTGGATTGTGTTATACATTTTTTCTGATAGATTGAAGAGCACATTATTAAATATTTGTTCCTCAAGTAGATACATAGAAAATGTAACCAAGTAATCTCTTAACCATCTCTTTGTTAAGCTAAATAGAGTGAGCTCTTTGAGTCTATCACTGTAAGGCATGTTTTCCAATCCTTTAATCATTCTCGTGACTCTTCTCAGAACCGTCTTCGATTTATCAATCTCCTTGAATTGTGGGCACAAGATCTGGACACAGTACTATGGCCAAACACAGAAGTAAAATAACTCCTCTATGACTATTCAAGATTCCCCTGTTTATGCATCCCAGGATCTAATTAGCTCTTTTGGTTACAGCATCACATTGGGATCTCATGTTCAGCTGATTATTCATCGTGACCCCCAAATCTTTTTCAGAGTCATTGCTTCCCAGGATAAAGTCCTCTATTCTGGAAATATGGTCTACGTTCTTTGTTCCTAGATGAATACATTTAGCCATACTAAAATTAATATTGCTTGCTTTGGCCCAGTTTACCAAGCAATCCAGGTTGCTTTGAAGCAGTGACTTGTCCTCTTCATTATTTACTAATCCCCCAATTTGCGTGTCACCTGCAAATTTATGAGTGATGATTTTATGTTTTCTTCCAGGTCATTGATAAAAAAATGTTCAATAGAATAGGTCCAAGAACGCTATTCCCGTGGGGCCCCACTGGAAACAATTCCCTGTTTACAACTGCATTTTAAGTCCAATCAATTAGTCAGTTTTTAATCCATTTAATATGTGCCATGTTCAATTTACATGGTTTTTATAATCAAACTGTTGCACGGTACCAAATCAAATGCCTTTCAGGAGTCTAAGTACATTACATCAACATTATTACCTTTATCAAACTTGTAATCTCATCAAATAAAATATCAAGTTCGTTTGACAGGGTTTATTTTCCATAAACCAATCTTGATTTGCATTAATTAGATTACCCTCCTTTAAATTTTTTATTATTTGATTCCTATATCAGCTGATCTTTTGTCTTGCCCAGGATTGATGTTAGTTTAAAAGGCCTGTTATTAGCCCGGTCATCCCATTTACCCTTTTAAAAATTGGCACAACATTAGCATTCTTCCAGTCTTCTGGAGCCCCCCCAGTGCTCCAAGACTTATTGAAAATTAACAATCCAGTGAACTCCTCAGACAGCTCTTTTAAATCTCTTGGATGCAAATTATCTGGACCTGCTGATTTAAAAGTTTCTAACTTTAGTAGCTTCTGTTTAACATCTCCCAGAGATACTAGTGGAATGAGAAGAGTGTAATCACCATATGATGAGACTCTAACATTTATTTTCTCCCCAAACAGAGAAGAGAAATATTTACTGAATATGTCTGCCTTTTCTGCATTATTATTGATAATTCTACCATTTCCTTCCAGTAATGGATCATAGCTTGGACCTCCTTGACCACAGCTAAGGCAAAAGGGCTGTGCTTAAATCGTTAAAGAGTTCAGGAGACTGACTCTGCATTTGCCCCTAGCACTCTATTCACTCAAGGGCTTCCTTCCCAGAACAAGCCCTGTTTACCTCGTTCCATCTTCTCCCACTCCCTGAGGTTGATTCTTGGCTATTCCAACTACATCCCCTCAAACTCACATTCAGTTCTTGCTCCCTTTCAGATTGCCTATTAACCAATGGTGAGGAGGGAAAACATTCAAAGACTCACATGAAAAGTAGGATCCTCAGGCAGGTTGAGTTCAAACATTGTCTGAATTGTACTTCATGTGAAGAACACTTTGCATAACAATTTGGGATTCAATGTTACTTACTATATTGGTTATATTTTCCCATTATGCTGTAGTGCAAGTAGTGCTTTGCATTTCGCATTCAGCATAGCTTTTACTAGGCACTGCCACAGGGGGGTTATCTCTGTTCCAGCAAGCAGAATGAGAAATGCCTCTACCTTTTGTATCAGAAAACAGATATATGCCTTCATCTGATGACCATGTGCCTTGCCCACAGGATCGTTATTACAGCCCCACATTGTTTGCTGACCAAAGTATATAGCTGGGTGATTGGGCAATGGGGAAGAAGGTGGTGGAATTTTGTGGTTTATACACATTAACTATTATCTTGCCAATTCTTTTCAATATGGTGAAGATTCCAGAATTACTCCAGCATGTCATAATTCTTAATGTCGTTCTTTATGTACGAAGCAAGTCCGTGTTTCAGGTGACAGAGAGAGGTGATGAGATTGTAGCTGGCAATATGACAGCTTGATTTTTGGGTGTCATGTTTGATATGAGATTTTTGCAGGACAATGACCATCTCTGTTTCCTCACCAAAGACTAGCCCAGAATGCCTCCAGGACAATTCTTGGCAATTTTCCACATAGTCTTCATCAACTGGTGATAATCCACATTGAGACTGAACTCTTAGTGTTTTATGTCTTTGCCTAAATTGAGATGGAATTTTTGAAAGGCAAATTGGCCAAGATTCACAAAGACAATTGAGGCTACCATCAGTGTGGTTCCACCAAAGCTAAAAAATACTTATCTGTTCATCAGATGAATAGCTGCAAGAAAAAAAACATCTTTCATGATCCATGCTGGATACCAGAAACAAAAAGCTGCTGAAGTGGAACCAAATGTCTGGTGACCTGAACCCGGCAACATCCCTAGAGATTTTACTCACTCCAGACATGAAGTTTGGCTTTACTGAGCCAGCTTGGGGATGAAAACCCAATGAAACATCGAAACCCTGAAGTTTCAGCTGATGCAATCTCAAGACTGCTTCTTATGACCTCAAAAGCACGAGGGGACATATTTATTAAGCGCAAAATGTGCAGAAAGCTCCAATAATAGTAAGCTCCTTACCTGCCTCCTCTGCCCTATCACTGTCCTTCATGGTCAAGAAGTTAAATAAGGCTCCTTCATTCACAAAAGCTGGGAAAACTACAAGACCTGACGGTGTCTTTCCAGAATTTCTTAAAAACCAGGAAGCTAATGAATGGAAATGGCTGGCAGCCTCTGTTCTTCAAAAACTGTTCCTCAGGATTCTTCTTGAGCTTCTGGTGTGAGGTAATTACCACTGCCAAACCCAGGAAGCCAAGAAGAAATCCTTTATTGTACTAGCCTATATCACTCCTTTGCATGCCACACAAGCTTATAGAAAAATTATTACAGGTGGGGATCATGTTGCTTGTGGAAAAAAAATTACTGAATGAATAAGGAGGGCTTCTGACTAGGTTGCAGCTGCACCAACCAAACATTAACCTGAACAACACACACAGGGGTGGGATTCCAACAAAAATGCAAGACTGTGGCAGCTTTCTTACATGTATCTGCCAGCTGTGACACCATATGGAGAGAGGGCTGCTCCTTCTGAAACCAGCAACATTATCCCATGCAAGGCAATGATAAAGTTCTTCTGGGAACTTCTGACCAATTGTAGATTTTGTGTTTTCCTTGGTGACTAGGTCAGCAGGCCCACATTCTCCATTATGGCCTACCACAGGCATCCGTCCTAGCACCCATCCTGTTTAGTATTTACACCAGCAACCTTCCTCAGACATCATTATGGAATTTTGTTTCTACTGATGATGTTGCTTTGATCACACAAGCATGGGATTTACCTACCATAGAACAACTCTTAATCAAGGACCTTAAAACCATGGAAGAATATTTCTTATATTGGTGACTAAAACCAAATCTACTAAGACTGTTGTGTCAAAATTTCATCTAAACAATCCAAAGGTTCAGGTGGCACTGCATGTGGACATCTGTGGCCAGGAAGTAAGACATGATCCCACCACAAAATATCTCAGTACAACATCAGATTGAAGCCTCACATAACATAGCATTAAAACATTTACCCTCACGCTTCCACCCCTGCTTGCATGGTGGCACAAGAGAATAAGGAGGAGTAAGGTGCTCTTTACTTTCTTGTCTCAGTTACTCATAATGCAGGCTGTAGCACAGGTAAGAAAGCAGGTTCCACAGAGCCACTATATACTGTCTTCCTGTGCAGGTGGGTGGGATGGGGAGGGGAGGGGAGAGAATGGAATCAAGGCCCTGTCTCCCCATCTGCTAGCTAGTGTAATTGTGCCAGGTGAAGTAGATTACATCAGATATTAGCCTGATGGAGGGTCTGTTCCCCCTCAGACCAGGCGGAAGACCAATCACAATCTTATGACTGAACTGTACCAGGAGAATTACAACAATGCACTTCTCCTTGTTAAGGGCTTTTGGTTAAAAACAAGATTCAGCCCCCAAAAATCAACACTTGAAAAATAAGAATGTAGATTGAGATTTTCAAAGGAACCCAATGCAATTAGGTATCTAAATCCTATTGCAACTTGGTGGGGGCTGGGCCATAACTCCTGCAGTCTTTTGAAAATCCCAGCTGTGATGTTGCAAATAAACTGTTTATTTAATATCATAGCAAGTGTTTATCTAGAAAGTTTCCAACATAAAGAATTTTCTCTGTAGCCAGATTTCAAAATAGAACTAGATTCTCTATTTGTCTTTCTGTTTCTGCAGCTTTTACAAGTTCCACAGGAGGGAGTCTTTTCCTATATTTAAATGCCACACCTATGTATCTAAGGTAGTTATAAGACACTTATAGCAATAATAACTAAGTGCCGATTTTGCCTTGTTTGCAAAAGGATGGAGGCTCAAACTGGGTTCAAGATACCTCAATTAAAGTGGCCCAGGTTTAGAACAGTAGTGCCATGAGTCTTCATGGCCTTTTATACAGATGCAAGAAGATAAATTCTCTGCCCCTGAAATTTACAATCTAGACTGAGAAATTACAAAGGATGTTGGGGGAAGAAAGAGATGCAACATGAAAGCAAAGTTATAGAGCAGGTATGTGTGGTGCCTACCTAGGTAGTTGTAAGGTTGTAGTTTAGATCATTTTTTTTTAATTTATACATTTTGTTTAACTCTTATCATGAGCTAATTTAAAGATAACAATAAAAGATCATGAGGTGAGATATAAGAGCAGGGGTTGATGGGTACTGGTAGAAGGCCAGCTGAGAGAAGTTAGTTCTGGGCCATAACTTGAAGAAGGAAAGCAAAGTGGTTCACTGCACTGAATCAGCTTTCTGAGCACAACACTGTAGTAGGAAAGTAGTGAAAATTGCAGGAGGAGACTGGTTTACATGGCAGCGCATAAGGCATGACTCCTCAAACAGAGAGATGAGATGTAATTGAGAGGAGAGCTGTGTAGAACTTTAGAAGTCAGAATGAGGTGTTCAAAAAAGAGACATGAAACTAGTTGAGGGACCTGAGAATGTGGGATTTGGTTGCAGTTAGGGAAACAAGGACAATAACTTTAACTACTGTAGTCTACTGAAATGAGTGAAAAAGGAAGAGATGATAGATGGGAAGGCCTGCTAAGACCTTAAAGCACGAAGTGGAGACTGATTGAGAATCTCAGGGGTGGAGCTTGCCAGAGAATGGGGTTAGGGAAAATGGGAATCTGATGAAACAATTGCATCTGTTCTGTTTAAAAGATGACATTCTTAAGGGAGAAGGCTTTAAGAATGTACAACTCCTTTCCAGTAGATCTATGGATGGAGACAAACCTGACTGATGAAATCCATGACCCACCTCTTTACCAAAGTTTCCTCATAATATTACTAATGCTTACATTGTTATTATTCATAATTATAATAGAAAGTAGCAAAATCCACTAATCTGCATGTGCTTGGAATGGTGTAGAAAAGGATAAGAAGATTAGATGGATCATAAAAAAGACTAGACTCAACAAAAGTTTTCAAAAAAGGGTCATTTAAAAATTCTCCTAAATCAAACTAATATGTGGATTAACGTGTAAAGGCTCAGAAAATTCATTCGATCTTTGAAGAATAAATGTTGTAAATTGTGGGAGGATGCATTATATAAGCCATACAGAACAAAGACATTCAATCCCTGTTCGCAGTGCAAATATCAATGTTACCTTAACTTCAGAGCAGGTGTGGTAGCTCTGTAACACTGAACAGCTTTCTCAAACTCCATCTAGGTTGGAGTAAAACTCAGAGAGCCCTGTGGTACAGTTGTATGGCTGATTCCAACAACCAAGCGTAGCTTCTGTTTTATCATCCTGCTCTGGCTGCCAAGAAGTTCCTTCCTCAGAGTGTTCTTTTGTATGCGCTGATAAGTAACCAGAACAGAAATGGTATTTCTCTCCCTAAAAGGCCTCTCCTTTATCCTTTCTCATTTCCCCACCTGCAGCCATTTTTCTGATAGGCAATTCTCCTTTAGCAGACTGTTTTCTGTCAGATCAGGTTTTGCTGGATGCCCCTGAGACCACCGTAACCCCTGCCCCATGCTGATGGATTGAATAAAGCCACTAATCGTTAAGTGAAAGTTATACCAGACAATGTCGGGAGTGAAAGGCAGGAGAGGGAAGACAATTTTCTGACTCTAGAACTTGGCAGATTTCACAACAAAACAGCTGGCGGCGAGACACGGGTGCTGATGGAATACATTAATTACTGTCGTCAAGGTTTTAGACACACTTGCAAATTGCTGGTAATACCGGCACGCTGGATTATCAGAGAAATTGTCTGGAAAAAAAACACTAGAAAGAAGCGTCTGAATCAGGCCCATACATTAGCTATAGAGGCAATCCCAGCTGCTGTGGTCTGTGCATTCCTCGGCCTCTCTGTTAGTCCACAGTCTCCACACAACACACACACACTTGTTCTGGTCATACGGAGTCCACTTGGGGCCCCTTTCAGTCTCCATTATTGTACTTATGTAGCAACAAAGTATACTAGGCGTCTCACAGGCACATACAGTGCCCCGAACTGCTGACAATCCAAAGGTAGACATGGTGCAGACAGTAAAAGCAACAAACAATGGGAGTGGGTTGGGAAGACAGGGATTATTGTCATGAGATCATGTGGTTGTTTAGGTTTGTTATGGGCCCGTCTTGCTCACTGTGATCTAGCTGTCTACGCACATGGTACAGGTTTTTATGAAATCAGTAAACTAAATAGTCAGTATGTGTATTCTGTATGTTTCCTCCAATCCAGTAATGCCTCCATTGTTACTTGGGCCTGATTCCGTTTCAATGGGACTTTAGGCACGTAGGTGCTTTTGAAAATCCCTTTAGGCACCTAGCTGCATCTTTAGGTGCCTAAACACCTTTACAAATCTGTCCCTAAGGGCTAGCTAGAATCACAAAGTGAGTTAGGTGCCTAGAATGGCAGGTAGGCACCTAAATCCCAGAATCAGGACCCACTGGGATTCACATACCCACACTCTGCCGCCACCAAACCCCGTAGGCACCTAGAACTGCTTGGCTCTTAAGGCATCCAGATCCCTGAGACCCAGGGAAATGCATGAACCAGGGAAAGATAGGCATTTCTCTGTCTAATTTTCCTGCTGGCCCAATCTGGTATGCATGCTCAGAGTTCACCTACTAGATCAGACCCCCAGCCTACAAAATGGGTGGGGGAGGAGGGGACCCTCTTTCCTTACTTTTAGCCTAGTAGTTAGGGTACTTACCTGGGAGGCGAGAGACCACTGGTTCAAGTCTCCACTCTCCCTGAGGGGCAAAAGGGTCCTACCACTTCTCAGGTGATGCCCCAGCTACTGGGCTACAAGGAATTCTGATGTAGGGCACCTTCAGACTCTGCCATTGAAGGTGTTCTATTAGCAGAAGTGGGATAAGAGCCTAGGAGTTCCTGACTCCCATACTTGTCTGCCTGTCTTTAAGTGCAGGGGAGAGTGGCATACCTCATTCTTTCACAGACAATAGATAGGAACTTGCTAAAGGTGGGGACAGTTCATAGGTTTATAGTGCAGGACTAGCATGCCTCCACCAGCCCAGGGACTAGCTTTCTCCTGAGATAAGCCATTTCTTTCCTACCTGCACCTGCCACTTGATGTGGGCTGGGAATTGGGAATTAGATCAGCCCATAGCTTTCAAACCAGTCATTAAGAGAAAAAGCAATTGCCCTTTTTTGCTTGCATTAACTTTGCCCACTTGAGCTCCACTGGCAAAGTGTTTATTTAGAAAGCAATTCTGTCACAGCGACCAGACCAAAGAGACAAAATAATGTCATTAATCTTCTTTGTTTTGGTTGGAGGAAAAGTACTCTGAACCTATAACAACTACCTCCTTGTTAGCAAATAGAAAGGTATAATTAAGACAGCCTTTCCAGTTGTTTTAACAAGATTTTGGCTTCCTCCCCCCCCAGCCCCATTTTTAATGAGATACCAATTTCCTCCCTTCTTGTTAGCAGATGCCTTTCCAATAAAAGAGACATCTTTGATTTTCATTTTAGCGTGAATTCTCAATCTTAATTTATTTGTCTGCTGTCCGCCCACTACACTCTTTATGTGCTAAACGGCTGTTAATTGCTGAAAAATTAACAAGGTGTTTAATGCCCCAGAAAAGGGGTTTAAAATAATCTTTTTCTTGGTAGGTGGAGAGACTCATATTTTTCTCACTTTCCCAAAGCACGGCTATTTCTAGGCAGGCACAGCAACAAAGGGAACCTTTCTGCAATCTCACCTACGTCCCCTCCTCCCCTCCAATAAATCAGAAAGAAACCCTGCACTCTCCTTTTGTAAAATTGAGTCTAGGCCAGTTTATTTTAATTGCAGAAATGCTGTCAGTTTGTGAGCAGCCAAGCAGGCCTTGAAAGATTTGTAGGTGTTGAAGGCATGAAGAGAGGGCCTTTCTCAGTGCAGCTGATTCTGTACAGCCAGTCCCTCCTCTGGGGCTTGGAGAGATGCCGCCTTGGCAGGTTTGGGCAGTAAACTATTTATGAAAAGTTATTTTTATTTCATTTAAATAGCTTTTTAAGACGTGCAAAAATCCTGGAGCTTAGCACTGAAGTAAGATCACCCTGTGGCAAAGAATCTGCACCTTATTTATTATTTTGCATCTCTGCTAGGCGCGCCGGATTTTCTGTAGGTTTGGATTTTCAGTTCCTGCTATTATCTGAGAGATGCCATCTTGGACTGTGATCTCACTAGCTCTTATATAAGCAAAGCTGGGCTTGGTCAGTATTTGGATGGTTGACTCATTGCCAAGAAAACCTGCAGGAAGTGGTGATAGTGATTGAGTAAGATGGGCTGTACAGCAGCACTGATCCCAGTGCCCTTGGAGGTGTGAGAGAATGCTGTGCTATAGGTAGTGGGGTGTGTGATTTGTGAGGGGGCATTCTCCCCTCTGTGAAGTTGGTAAATAAACATCATTACCCCTATTTTACAGAGGGGAAAATTGAGGTTCAAGGAAGGAAGTGACTTGCACCACTGAATCAGATAATCTCAGAGACTGGAAAAGACAGTTTTAACCCATATGCTTCCAAGCAAATCATTTGCTAAGTGATCCCTCTCCTTTGGTGTGCTTCAGTTATCACAAGTTATTAGGCTCAACACAGGAGTAATCTGGTGAAATTCTATGTCCTGTGTTATGCAGGGGATCAGACTAGATCATCTAATGTGCCCTTCTGGCCTTAAAAATCTATGCAGTTCCATCAACCTTCCCACAGGTTTTACTTTAAAACTGAATTTGATTCAAATTTAGAGATGGGCTGGATACAAAAGCCCAGATCAAAACAATCCCAAACCTTGGAGATATTTGGAACCTGAACTCTTTAATAAACCATCAAAAATGCCAGATCTGAACAACCCCAAATCATGATGGTTACAAAGATGCATCCAGATCTGATTTTGATAACATCCAATTTAAAACATTTGCTGTCTAAGGGACAGAGTTGTTTGAGGGCTTGGTAATGGATTATGGCAATTCCCTCCCCACCTACACCCTCTCCAGTCCAGCGCAGGACATAGTGACTGAAGTGAAGGCTGGTCAATAGCTTGTGTGAAATGAACTGGTGGTCTCTGTCTAGTTCCTGATGAACAGGGTTCTACCTAATTTTAAAATGCCCTAAACTCACTGGGGGTACATACCTGATTACCATCATAGCTGACTCAGCCCTTCATTTTTGGATGAAGTCCTTTGATGAAAGATCTACAAAGGAACACCTAGGTGCTGCAGGAAGAGGTGCTTTCAGTAGATGAAGCTCTTCCCTCTGCATCAGTACTGAACAAATGAATCTTTGGGGTGCTAAGGGACATTACATTGCTACAGGTGCAGTTTTTCATATAAGATATAAAACCAAGGTCCTGACCAACTGTGGTCACTTAAGGTTACATGGCTGTTTTTGCAACAGAAGGGATGTTAACTTGGGCACAGGAGATGGGGGGGGGGAGTTGAAAGGGCTATTACTCCCTACATTTTAAACAGTGTGTCAGGATCCTGACAAGGGCAATTGGGACCCACAGTAAGAGCAGGGTCAAACCTGAGACTGAGAAGTGGAGGAATTTGTAATCAAGTTCCAGGTCAGGTTCAATATGAAAAATCAGATTCCAAGTCAGGTTTCCAGTCCAAGTCAAGCTGAAGTCAAAGCCAGGAGTTCAAGAGCGGGAATAGTCATGGCAACTACAGGAGAGCCACACTGTTACCTGGATGCTTCCTGGAACACCCTTTAGGTTTATATAGGGCAAGGAGCCAATCAGCAGCCATGAGGCTGCTGCCTGTTGGCCCTCTTGAGTTGGGACGTCCCATGGTCTGTGTCCACAGTGGGTGTCAGGCAGTGGAGCAGAAGCTGATTACAGTTGCTGCTGTATGTCAGCATGGAGGTGTTCGCTACCTGACAGTTCTGGCAGGCCAGGTTCAAGACCCCCTAGGCCTTATGTTGGTGCTCTCTGTTGGGCTGTGCATAAGGATACTATAAGGTTAGGTGCATGGGCTTAAGACACTGGCTCCTAGGATTGCTTTTCTGGGCCATAGACCTCTCAGTCTACCAGGTACCAGTGGAAGCCATGTTGATTTTTGGGTCCAGTATCTCATGGACGTTGTACTCATCATGTCCTTGGATTCACACCAGAGGAGGCGGTGGTTGGTCCCAGTGAGTGAAGCGTTTGTCAACATAAGGTTTTAGCAAGGATGTGTGGAACACTGGGTGGATTTTGAAGGAGCTGAGTAATTGGAGTCTCATGCTCACTGAGTTGATTACCTAGCTGATTAAATATGGACTGAGGTATTGCTAACCCAGTTTGGAACATGGGTTGTTGGTTGCAGAGGTGTTGGGCTGAGAGTCACACTTCTTGCCCAATGGAGAATGCTGGGCCTTCTTGGTGTCGGCAGTCAGCATACCACTTGTAATCTTCCTTGGCCTTGTCCAGATGAGCTTTGAGTTCTTCTTGAACCTCATGGAACTGGTACACCCAGTCAGTGGCCACAGGATTGGCGGAGGTCACAGGTATGGCTGGGTGGAGATAGGGGTGGAAGCACAGAACAAACTCTGCCCAGGGAAGACATAACTGGCATTGGTGTGAGGAAATTGTGCTTGGGGTAGGAGGCTTGACTGGTTTTCCTGGTGGAAATTCATGAAGCAGTTCAAGTATTGTTCTAACGGTTGGTGTGGTCATTCGAACTGGCTGTCTGTGTGTGGGTAACAGGTGGTGGATGTGTGAGCACAGACCTCAAGCAATCAGAGGGTTTTGCACCAAAGCCACAACACAAACTCTGCCCCCCATCAGTTGTGACTTGCTGCAGGAGTCCATGGAGATGGATGACATGAATCACCAGGAGCTGGGCCATTTCTTCTGCAGAGGGCAGTTGTGCAATGGGGAGAAAGTGAGCCATTTTTGTCAATTGGTTGACCAAGGTGATGACTACAGTGTGCCCATTAGATTCAGGATGCTCGACTATGAAGTCTAGTGTAATAGCTGCTCAAGGTCTGCATGGGATCTGAGAAGGTATTAGGGAACCAAGGGGCTGTAAGCATGGCATCTTGGGGTGGGCTCATTTCTCACATGAGTGGGTTGTCGTGCAAATGTGGGGCCACCAGAAGGAGTGGGTGGCCAAATGGAGGGTCTTGAGGTGACTCTGATGGCCAGTTAATGGTGAGTCGTGACAGAGCCATTCTACCTCTAACTGAGGGGGTCCTGGCAGAACATACAAGTGGCCTTGACGTACAGCAAGACATCCTGGACCTGGTGTTGCCCCTGGCTTATTGCCTCAAGTTCCTTTGGAGGGAGCGGCTTCCCTGAGCAGATCAGTGATATGTGGTCTTGGGGAACAGTGGTGTCCAGGAAGTTCTGGGGCTTGAGAATGCCTAGGGGCTTAGTGGTGGAGGGGCACTTGGCTGGTGAGATATTCCGTTTTCTGGACAAGGCATCAGAGGTCTTGTTCTGAGCTCCTTGGTGGTACATGGTCAGGAAATTGAAGTGTCTGAGGAACAAGGTCCAGTAAAGCTGCCTCTGGTTCAGCATGTTGGCTTGATCAGGACACTTTAAGCTTTTATGATCCATGTAAACCTGGACAGGGAACCAAGCACCCTCCAGATAGTAGTGCCACTCTTCAAAGGCTGCTTTAATCACTGGTGATTACATTCTACCTTTCTAAATTCCCTCTGCATGTTCAGTTGGATATAGTATTCACTCCCTGTCCTAAAATGCTGCATACTGTTGCTTTGTACTGTCAAATAGTTTCCATGTTTTGCCCTTGCAATAAATGCGCTTTGTTTATGCAAGGAACTGTGACAATTTGGGAATCTGTATAATTTATAAATTATGTATAATTTATTAATTCCATGTGAGATTATGAATTCTCTGTATGTATCTTCACCCAGCTGCAGACTCCATTTTGAAGATGCAGTCTTTCATCTTCTGTTGTCTGTTCACCTCCATGCTGGACAGAAATTCTAGCGGGGTAGTGGGAAAGACCTAAAATAAAGGTAATTAAACCTTGATGGGCCTTTGTTCAAGAAGGAAGTATCCCAGACAAAGGGCAATCCACTGCCCGGAGAAACTGGTTTGTCAAGGGAGAGGTCACCTGGCAATGACATCGCTTGCTAGGACTCTGGTCACCTGCTAAGGTTGACCAGGGGGTCAACTGACTGAGGGAATGGAGGTGATAAAGGGCAGAAGCTCCTGTATTTGGTCTCTCTCTTCAGCTCTTTTTCATTAGCTTTAAGAGGAGGCAAGCTGCTGCAGGAGCCTGATGAGGCAAGTCAAGGGGGGAACACTGCCTACCTATCTATCTGAACACGGATGGTCCCCCGAGGACTCCACAGGGAAGGGCAGGCTGGAGAGGGGAAATGTGTGTAGGGTTTATTATGTTTGTATGTATCTGTGTATTTTTTGTGTGATTAAGTAAAGAACAAAATTATATATATAAAAGAACAGTGTCTCTCTCTGTTATCTGCGGTCTATCTCTTCCCCTTGACAGACTTAAACTGTAAACAAAAAGGCTCACACTTTTGGTGGTATTCTAGGAACGGATATGTTTGAGTCTAAGGGAGCTGAGGATTCAGCACTGGTTTCAGGAGCTAGGCAGCTAGGCTGTGTGGTCAGCTCTTAGGAGGAGCTGTTAGAAAGAGGTCTGCACTCTGAGAGCATACTTAGGGACTCCCAAACTGGGACAGTGCCCAGCATCTGTTCAAATTCTGGAGGCTTAAAACACCTGGGGGTCCAGACATAGAATTCCCCTCACAGCAGTCTGATGGACTGCCAATATGGGGAGTGTAACAGGGTAGCACCAAGCCTCCTCTGCTTCTGCGTCTTCTGCGCTCACAAAACCACTCAGAGACCCTCAGGTTCAGTAACCATTGGTGCGGTTTTATTTACAGGTTGTGCTCCCACCACCTTTTCCCATACATAGCTTATCCTCCTAGCACCTACACTCAGGAGGAACAAGACATGTCTCTGCTTGGACTCACTGGCTCCCTCCTCCTGGCTTTGTTCCTCTCAGCCCTTTATGCAGCTCCAGCCCCCTAATTGGGTGGGCAGCTGTCTCCCATTCTCTAATCAGGTTCAGGTTTTCTCCAGTCAGTTCCAATTTACCTCCCTAAATTGGAGCTGGTGTGACAGAGGGCTGACTTAGCAGTTCTTGCACAGCACCTTGTCACAGGGAGTGTGAGCAGATCTGTGACAGAAGGGACTTTTGTGTATAATTTTCCTTGCTAAGGCCTCATTTACACACAAAAGTTGTATCAGTACAGCTTAAGCAGTATTACTCCCCTAGTGTGAATGCTGTCATACTAGTATAAATGTGCTTACATCAGTGTAGTTTATTCCCATATAGGGAGGGAAATAAGTTATATTGTGTAAACACATTTCTCCCAGCATAACTGTGTCCACACTAGGGGTTGTACCAGTATGACTATATCAGTAAAAACATCACAGCCCTAACCAAAATTGTTAATCTGCCACCAAAACTGTGCATACAACAGGCCCAAGTCCATAAAACATTTTGGAAAATTTCAGGATGAAAGCTGCTGTGGACATTTAAATGAGAGATTATCATTATTGTCAATATCCTTTTTAGGTAGTTAGACTGAATTCTGAGCAGTTTACTGTGTGGAGGGGTATTCTGGATGAGTCCTGAAAAGCCAGAATCCTGTTTGCTCAATGTGGGCATTAACATAAGGCAGGAGCCAAAAATTATCCTTGCCTCTTTTGAGGTACAGCTTCCTAGGAGCTGGTTGTTCTCTTAGCTTCTGCTGTCCATCTCAAAGATGGTTTAATTAGTGCTATATGTGCCTTAAATAATTTGGGTCCTTCAGGAGGAAAAGTACAAAATAAATGTAAGATAATAAATAATAATAATAATTATTCATTCTAAGTTGATTGTCCAGTTTGGGCCATCTCATCATAGAGGCTAAAGGATGGTTGGCTATGGAGACTGAATTCTCTTCTGACACACAGAGAAGGGATCTATCATGATCACTTCAGAAGTACATGGGCAGGACAGGGTTTGGGAATCTTTGAGGCCTTCAGTCTCAATGACTCTTCAGCACCTCCACTAACATGTCAACAAAACAATAGGCATTTTCATACAGCTAAATGAAAAGCCATACATGTAGGAACAGTCAGTGAACCTTACTCAGGATAGAGGACTATGCTGGAGAGCAATGACTGTGAAAAAAGATTTAGGACAAACAACAGGAGTTGCTAGTGTGATGCTGTGGCTAAGAATATCCTTGGAAGTATAAATAGGGGATACTGAATGAAATATTGTGTCCAATTCTGGTGTCTACACTTCAAAAAGGATATGGAAAAATTGGAAAAGGCTCAGAAAAGAGCTACCAGAATAACTGGAAGTCTGGAAAACCTGTTTTAGTGTGAGCCACTTAAAAATCTCAATATTTTGAGTTTATCTAAGAGAGAGCTAAGAAGTTGCTTGAAAATATCTGGGAGTAAGGTTCTTTAATCTAGCAGAGAAAGGCGCAACAAGATTCAACGGCTGGGAGTTCAAGTCAGCAAAAATCAAACTGCAAAATGTTAACAGTGATGGGTAATTAACCTTTGGAACAGGGCTGTGGTAAATTCTTCATCACTTGGAGGCTTTAAATCAAGATTCCATGTATTTCTAGACTTGCTTTAGTTCAGTCACAAGTTGATCATAAATGTTCCCTGCTGGGCTCTATAAATCTATGAGAGCCATCTACAAGTACTTGAAGGATGTAAACACCAAAAAGGGAGAAGTATTATAGTATGAATAATGAAATAAATATGAGGAAAGGAAAATTTATGTGGGCTATCAAGAAAAAAAACAAACCCCAAACCTCCTGACAGTGACATCCACTGGCTATGGAGCAGTCTCCCAGGGCAAAGTGTGGGAGCCAATTCTTGAGTAATTTAAAACATTGCTGGATAAGGTACAGTTGAATATGCAAAAGGGAAAATTCCTGCACTGGTCCCAATGGAGTGTGGGAACGATGGACTTTTCGACTTCTAATTTCTATGATTTTATTACCATGTGCAGGATCTGGAAAATACGAGAGAAGAGCTAGCTCAGAGGGAACTTTCCTGCTGACATGTGAACACCACCAGGTTTGGTGCATGTTCTGGTTAACCCTTCTAAATAGCCCAGGAGTTAGTACCTGTTATTCCCCCAGTACATCTATGAATGCTATGGATCACCGACTGCTAAAGCAGTGTGAGAGGCTGATTAGCTGATCACTCTGTCAGCCTATCAGTACCTGAGACTACAAGGCACAGTTGAAAAGCTGGCATATTGAGTATCCAACCCAAGTTATCAGTGCTGTCACTAAAAATGACAATACAAAGGGCTTCAGAGTGTAGGCCCACAGAGCCTTTACATAATAAATGCTTCTACATTTAACCATATGTATTACATGGAACAGCTACTGGACAGATCAGAGTGATCTGGTAGCATGGCCAGTACAGCGATTGGGATGGGCTGTACACAAAGGGTGAATGGGAGGGGGCTTAGCAGACACTAAGATTTATGGCTAGAGCCTGATATTTTCCAAGAGTTTTGTAAGAGGAAGACACACATTAAGTATACAGAATTTAAACATCATCTCCGTAAAGGGGCTCTAGCCACCTGTGTCTCTGGGGCTGTTTCCCAGCTGGTTGTATTACTTTGTTGTGCTTCTCTGGCAGCATTGCGAAGGATCAGAATCTTCATTAACAGTTAATTAAACTGTACTGGCCCTTCCTTCCCATCAGGGGTCACCTTCATTTGCTGATTTAGTTAAAGGGATTCTCTCAAGTCGTTTAGGTCTGTAATGTGACTAAACTTCACAGCTGTGTATTGTAACAGGAAATGCCCAGAACTGACCCCCAGGGCTCTGTCTGTCTCTCTCAACTACACCGAATCCTTCGAACATGGAACAACTATTTTAAAAATCATACTTGTAGTCCCTGGAACTCTGCATGGGTGTGGTGAATGCAGACAGGGTGCACACTTATGTTCTGAGGGCAGACAGGGCCAGCATTTGTTCATGTTCTCTAAGTGGGCTAAGCTTAGGTTTGGTTTACTTCTAGGTATGCTTGGCTCAAGTGGGATGATTTGTAAAACAATCCTACTAATGGAAGCAAGACGAATCTTTTAGTCTGAGAGCAAGTGATACTTACGCCAGGACTGTGACATGTTTGTAGCCGCAGCCCCACAGTGGGGTGGCGAAGCAGGAGATGCACTGCCCCGACAAGAGTTCCAGAGAGCACAACTGCAGCAATCCCCATGTACCCGGTGCAACATCGGTGCCTGGCTCCCCTCTGTGCCTGGCCAGCATTGCTGGCAGGTCTGTGTGCATGTGTGTGTAGTGAAACAGCTCTGGCTTCTCCCGCTTTGCAGAAGTTTGTACTTGTAATGTCTTCTTATTCCCAATTACATCATGTCCCCTGCCCCCATATTAAATTAATGTTAAGGCTGCAAAGTCAAACACTCAACATTTACAAAATACCAGAATTAAGGCTGCCCATGCAACCTGAATTTGCTTCCCTTCTGTGTATATATTATGGTAGTCTTTAATAACATAATCACATACTATTTGTGGGGCGGTTGCAGGGAGGGAAAGGAGAGTGTCGTGCTTAAAGCAGTTGAACGCCATGTGAGCTGGGAAAGCTGGTGGTGGGGCAGGCAAGACTGATGAAGCAGACTGGCAGCAGGATGAGGAGACTGATTCAAGGCTTGTGCAGATATCTGTGTTTGTGTCAGTGCGCGGCTAACAGATCCATGGTTTCTGGTGCATATCTTCTGCTTTCCTTGTTATGCTGGTATTATTATTGCTGCTGTGTATTATTTGTATTACTGTGACACCACGTATGAGCCCTAGTCATGGACCAGGAATTGTGCTAGGTGCTGTACAAAGACAGAACCAAAGGATGGCCCCGCCCCCAAAGGCTGAAAATCTAAAGTCTCAATAGATACATGCTCCCTCCCCACTGCTTCCATCTTACAATGTGCCCAGCACAGAAAACTCTATTCTCTAGCTGTGGGCTGAATTCATCCAGTGGCTGGACAATAATTAGCCATGTTAACACTGTAATGCTTCTCAACCCTCTCTACTAAGGCTGACTGAATTACAAAAGTGAATATTGGGTACCTGTGGTTCTCTATGCTTGTCATGGGAGAAGCGGCATCTGGTAAAGGCAGAAGTTCAGTGACTTGCCCTTCAGCACCAAGAGCTTATCGGTTCCATTTCCCTAGAATGGTGAACATAAGAGACGTATTCAAAAAGTGTGAAAAACAGGGAAATCATTATATAGTCAATCAGTTAATATAAGTAATGGGGTCCAGCTACCAACATGATACCCAGTTACTGCTACATAATCCTTCCCCCGCCTTTTGATTCTTGTCAGTCTATCTGAGTTTATCTTAACTTGTATTTATCTGAGGTTGTTGAGAACTTTTCTGAGAGGCACAATTCTAGTTTATGCACCACAAAGTTTCTCTGCTGATCCCACTTATGATACTCAGCCCCTGCAACATGTCTGATGTCATCATAACCCTGAGAAGTCCAACAGCATGGCAGTCTGTTTTCCTGGCTCTTTGATAGTAGATTAGCTCATGGGGGGTCCAGAGGAATATCCTGTAACATTACTTTAGCCAATAGGCATCCGTAGATACTGCTGCTTTTAGTCTAAACCAATCAAACAATTTATCGGCCCATCCCTGGACCTAATATCATTGTAAAATCAAAGGTGGCATATAAATATTGGAAAAGTTTTAATGATTTATCATTGTCTTGTGTGAAGTAATGGTTGTTAATCAGGGTATGAGTAGCTGATTTTAGTGGAACAGAACTGGACACAAGGGAATGACTAGCTTTCTAAAGCGCAGTGTCCTAAAATTAAACTGATATTAAAAAAACAAAGGCAAGATTGGAGACCTAAAGGAAACAAGGACTCACAGAAGTGTCTTCATGTTACTGAGATAATGTTTCCGTAATGCAATACGTCTTTCCAATAGGTCTTTGATTTTGCTCATAGAAAGACACTCTAAAGGACCTCCTGATGATGGTGCCCTGCCAAGCACATCCTAGCTGTGGTGACTGGTAGGTGATTTTAAAGACCCTGGCAAACCTGGCATGGAAGAGGGAAAAGAACAAGGTAAAATCAGCCTGAGTAGATGCAGCCATTGATTGTGAAAGAGTGAAGATGACCAGTTTAGTGGTTTTGGACCAGCAGGAGGCCATCAAGGACTATTACAAAATGCATTCCTGTGGGTGAGATGAGGACACTGCCCAAAACGTAAATCCCCAGTGAGCCGTGTACTGCAAACAAGTAGCATAATTACAGTTCAGTGCATCTTTTTGATCCAATTTGCACAAATGTTCTGCATTTTTTTCTGTTGTAACAAAATCATGTTCAGTGGTAACATCCATAGGAACATCAGTCCAGGGAAACACTGACTTGTTATTACTTTTTTATTACATACAGTAATGACTGCCTGACATAAACTCGAGCCATTTCTAAGCATGCAAATTACTACAGGGCGTGTGACATAAGCATATGAATATAGAGATTTCAATTTTTTTCCTTCATCCCTATCTCAAGTTTCTGGTTGAGTGAAATACTGGGAAACATGACCAGCCATAGAAGTCACAGGGCTCCCAATGGGCTCACCCTGAGGAAAGGGCAGTGTCATGTTGATGTAATGCTCCTTCTTCTGCTCATAGGTGGGATGAAGCAGGTAACAAATGGCAATAGCTGCAGGGAGGCACGTCATTTGAGTGTCATTTCATTTCAGTTGGCAACTCTGTCTCCCCTTCAAACTCGCCTCTTTCTCTTCTCTCAGTCTGTTCTGGCACAACCGAGGCAGTTGCTGAATCGCTGTTTGCCAGTGTTCTCAGAGTCTGGGTCAAGCACACAGCATCCGGCAGTACGTCCAGTTCCTTTGACTTTTCCCTCCTATGTTGGAAAACAACCATTGGCTCCAGGGCTGCTAGGCTTCCTTTGTATGTGCCTTCGAGGGGAAGGGAGACAGGAGCAGGGCCCAGAGCTGCACAGACTGCTTGGGCCACAGAGGCAATGTTCAACAAATAAATAACGTGTCATGAATTATTTGCCCAGCTTTATCGAAAGCCAAGATTTTCAAAAATCAGGGCCTTTGGTGCTGTTACACAGGCTGGGGATTGCTGAAATCCAGTACACTCTTCTCATGCCACCTCCTGCACCCACCTGACCCTGCACCTGGGGAGTCGGGAGGGGCGACATAGGGGTGGCTGCAAGAGCTATATGCCAGTTGGGTTTTCCTCCATGCTAGATGACTCCTCAGTTGTTTTATAATGGTGTGGAGGGCTTGGAGTATGGTCTATGGCCCATTGCAACATAGCAGCAGTATAGCAGATTCAGAGTGATCTGGATCTCCTGGTAAACTTGCAGCAAGCAAACAATATGCTTTTTAATACAGCTAAATGTAAATGTACCCATCTAGGGACCAAAAATCTAGGCCATACTTACAGGATGGGGGACACTATCCTGGGAAGCAGTGATGCTGAAAAAAATTTGGGGGTCATGGTGGATAATCAGCTGAATATGAGCTCCCATTGTGATGCTGTGGCCAAAAGAGCTAATGCAATTCTGGAATGCATAAACAGGAAAATCTCGAGTAGGAACAGAGAGGTTATTTTTCCTCTGTGTTTGGCACTGGTGCCACTGCTGCGGGAATACAGTGCCCAGTTCTGGTGCCCACAATTCAAGATGGAGGTTGATAAATTGGAGAGGGTTCCAAGAAGAGCCACAAGAACGATTAAAGGATTGTAAATGTGCCTCCTAATGATAGACTTAAAGAGCTCAATCTCTTTAGCATAACAAGGAGAAGGTAAAAGAGTGACTTCACTGCACTGTATAAATATGTACATGCAGAACAAATATTTAGTAAGGTATAAAACGATCCAAAGGCTGGAATTTAAAGCTACACAAATTCAGACTGGAAATTAAGTGCACATTTTTAACAGTGAAGATAATTAATCAGTGGAACAATTTCCCAAGAGTTGTGGTGGATTTTCCATCACTGACAATTTCTTAATTTCTAAAAGATATGCTCAAGAATTATTTTGTGCAAGTTCTCTGGCTTCTGTTGTGTGGGAAGTGATCACAATGGTCCCTTCTGGCCTTGGAATCTGTAGAATCTATTAATCTAAAGAGCAATCTCTCAGTTCTCTATGGACATTAATTAACTAAACCTCACACCATGTAAGGAAGGGAAATATTCTTTATCTCCTTTTTACAAATAGGGAAATGGAGGCATGGAGATATAAAGTGACTTGCCCAAAGTCACATAGTTAGCCAGTGGCACTAGGCTCTACCTTTATTTATCTTCATGGATTCTCTCTAGAGCTGATGGAACTGCTAGCATATCATCATGGCCTAAGACGCTAATGCATGGTTCCTAGAACAACTGTAAAGCTAAACACAATCCAGTTATTGGCACTACAGCAGACACAAGAATTCCTGTTGTGTGTATGTCCTGAAATGTACAAACATTAGAAGTCATATGATAGCAATTAAAATTTACAACCGGCTTGTTTCTACGATTCTATCTTTTCCATTGTGAATATATTTAACAGAAACATCTCTGGAGATCACAACTCTTTAAAGTTAAGAAACCTGGTGACATCTTGCGATTTGCATGGGACACGATATTAGCAGCTCAGGAGGTCATATGGGAGCAGAACTAATCCTTAACATCAGGACTCAAGAGTTGACAAAAATCAATTGGATTTTGGCTTGGCTTGCAATTGGTAGCTCTGCACTGTACATGTCTTCAATCATCCCTCCCCTCAACAAGCCTTCCTCACCCTCAGAGGATGAATTTCTGCAGCAGATTAGCCAGAGCTGATCCTTCATTTTTAATTTTTCCTTTAATGTCAACTGAAGCAGAAATGGCTTTGTGCTTTCCATATGGAAATCCCATCCTATTGGCCCAACATTCCACACTTATGCTGTTGGTCATAGTTTCCTTTATCAGGCAGCCAAACTGCGCAGCTTCCAAAATAGGGCTGGCCCATTGTTCACCATATGCATATTATTCTGGAATGAAACCCTCTCAGAGGTTACTGTGATCTATTATTAGTGGAAAGAATCACTGGAACTAACTGAGGCTTCCTTCAGAGTAGATATTATTTCTTTCATAATTCCCCTTTCCCTGGCCTGCTCAATAGCCCACTTTCAGTGGGTTTAAAATTCCTGATGTTCTTATCAGCATTAGGCAAACTGTGTGGAATACTGTGCGAGTGACTAGTAAAAGAGCAAAGGACATTTCCATCTCAGATCCCATAGTTGGGGTCATTCTTGTTGGACTGTTGGAGGCTACTGAATAAATCCTATCTGAGGGTAATTCAAGCAGATGTCTACCTGGATGGCTTCAGTTTAAGACATAACAAAAACACAACAAATCAACTAACACTGGGGCCAAATTCTCTGATGACTTCACTCTCTTCTTTGAGGTCAATAGAAATGCACCAATTAACACGAGCAAACAGTTAACCAAAAATATGTGTGTGTAAAGTGGCTTGACAGAAGTGTGTGTTCTTCAGGGTCACAGGAGAGCAGACCTTTGATACAGGAATATACTCTCCTGTGTGTGGTGTTGTTATTGGCTCATTTCAAAGTTCTTTACTGGAAAAAATGACACTGTAGGTAATATCTGGTGGAAAGAATGAGTCCTCCTTCTTTCAGTCTATATTGCTTTCAAATGGTTGTTCTTTAAAAATAATAAAAGGGGTACTCTGAAAACATCGGTTTCCCTAATTAACTATGAAGAAATTTCTGTCACATTTCTCCACAAAAGCTTCCCCAAAACTTCTTTTGTCTCCAGAAATGCATCACTTTTGGCAACAGGTACAGATTTGAGTGAGTCCAAAAAAGGGATTATATGCATTTTTTTTGAGTCTGTGAGTGAACAGATATCCTCGTCAAACCATGAATATTACAAATAAGGACCCTATAGCCCATCTGGAGACAGTTGCTCTGTGAGTCTGACTGTACAAGGATTTAGTCCCCAGGCAAAAGAGATGATGCATTCTGAAGTGAAAAGATTTTTCCTGCTTAGTGTTTTATTACTACCTATTTATTCTGAAAAAGTGATTCGTTCAAAGGTGTTGGAGTGTGTATGCATGTTTGAGTTTTTGTGTGTTAGTGTATATATCATATGTGTTTGTGTGAGACTATGTAATTATGTGTAAATTTGTGTTTGAGAGTATGTGTTTGTGTACACTTGTACACACACACGTGTGTGATTGTGTGCAATCATCTCTGCACATATTTCTTATTTGCAAATCAGGTTATTCATATCTTTACCAATCAATTCCTTTGTTTTTACTCTAAGTCAGGAGTTCTCAAACTATTTTTGCTGCCCGCCTCCCCTTTAAAATATTTCAGGCTGTCATGACGTCCCTCTTCCCAAAATGATAGCAAATTACTGTACATACTCATAAGAGCACCAAATGAAGCATGTAATCATTATCCCTGCAGTCAAAGGCACTGAAGACTTTCAAAAAGTGTAAAGCAACAGTTTTCAGGAATAAATATATGCCCATTTAGGAAACACATTTTCTGGGGGGGGGGGAAATAGACAACATGATATAGTTTGAGGATCTCAAAACCTTTGCCAGTGATTGTGGCAATAATTATAACATTGTCCAATTTGTGGTAATAGTCATAATATTGTCCAAGGACTGAGGCTTTATACACAACAGTACCTAAACAAGTTTCCAGACACTTAACGTGAGGGGTACTGCTGTTTTGAAGAACACAATTTTATCTATTGTGGCTCCAGGGAACTGAGGCAAACCCTTAAATTGTCTTCCACATTCAAAAACGAGAGTCCTGTAGCACTTTGAAGACTAACAAGTTTCCGCAGGCATAAGCTTTTGTGGGCTGCAACCCACTTCGTCAGATGCATGAAATAGAAATCAAATGGGGGTATATACACATATCCAAGGGTAAGAAACAACAATGGGGAGGGTAGGTGTTAGCAAAGTCCATTCAGTTAGAGTAGATGAGGACTATTCACAACAATTGATTAGAAGGTGAGAATGTGTGAACAGTCACAATTACGTCTTGTAATGAGATAACCATTCCAAGTCCCTATTCAGACCCAGTCTGATTGTGTCAAGTTTGCATATGTGTTCCAGTTCTGCAGTATCTCGCTGAAGGGTTTTTTTAGAAGTATATATACACCCCCTATCTGATTTCTATTTCATGCATCTGATGAAGTGGGTTGCAGCCCACGAAAGTTTACGCCTGAAGAAATTTGTTAGTCTTTAAAGTGCTACAGGACTCTCGTTGTTTTTGCTGTGCACAGACTAACACAGATACCCCTCTGGAACTTTCCTCCACATTCAGTTTTCCCAGGTGTTTACTCTTTTAAGTACCTCAAAGCTGATAAAGCAGATTCGCATAAGTAAGTGGTTGCAAATGGAGAAGCACTTTACTTGTTGCAGTTGAGATTGGGGATAATCTGTTTTGAGGGGAACCCAGAAATCAACCCAAGGATTAGAATTCAGAAGGGAGTCACACAAAATGTCAATTAATTCCTCTTGAGCTTTCAAGGTCAGATTTGAATTTGGAGATAACTGGTAGTCGAATGGGTTTCTTATCCAGTCACAATCAAAATATTTTAAAAAATTGGGCTTGGAGTGTAGAGAGGTGTTCAGCTACATTGTCTTTTATATCCCCAATGGTGACATCATTGGATGACATATCCACATATTGTTCAGTGTTGAAAACTTTTGAAAATTTTTGTCAACTTGTGACTTCCAAAGATCCATTTTTTTAGTAATTTTGTTGTAGAGTTTGTGAATGTTTGTTTTCACTTTTCCTTGTAGGGACTCATTCAATGAATCAAAAATATCTGCTAGATATGTGAGTGCTGCCAACCATTTGTTGTCACTTAAATGCTACTTCAGGATAAAATCCATTTCAGTCAGAAACAAACACACCTCATCTCTCAATTCAAACAGACAGGTTAGAGCTCTTCCCTGTGACAGCCAGCAAACCTCTGTGTGCAGGAATAAGTGCAGAGGCTCTGATCCCATTTCTCCCGAGACTTGTAAAAAGTTGGAAATTCAGCAGCTTTGCTTTAATAACATGGACGATTGCTACAGCTTGACTCCGAATTGATTTATGTTAAGGGATCCATGTTCCTACCAGCAAAAGCCTCCCTGTGAATCATGCAGTGTACTCACTGGACTCCTGGGGCCACTTCTTTAAGGCTATGCTGCGCTAGAGAGCTTACATTGTTGGTGCAGCTGCTGTAGCGCTGCTAGAGCAGACGCTTTAAGCCAGTGGCTTTCAATCTATTTACCGTTGTTGGCTGTGCACGCAGCTCTCTATGAGTTATGTGGGCCGCATCCACATAATATATATACTACCTATGTGGCCCTGAGGATGTCACATGGGCTGCAGCTGTGTGCTGATTGGGCCGCAAACAAGTTAAGAACCACTGCTCTAAGCGGATAGGTGAAAACTCTCTTGTTGACTTAATTACTCCAGCCCCCATGAACGGCGGTAGCTATGTTGGTGGGAGAAGCTCTCCTGCTGACATAATGCTGTCCACTCCAGTGCTTTGGTCAGTATAACTTACATCACTCGAGGGGGTGGCTTATTCACATGCTATAATGACATAACTTATACAACCTAAGTCTGCCGATAAGCCTGTTCTTGGTACGGGACATAGCTTTTGTGGCATCAGTGCAGATTTCTACATTGCTGTTCCAGTTCCAGTCCATATTTCCCTGTTATAAAGGCATCAAAGAACTTAAATATTTCCTCTCCCATAGTATATGTTGGCTGTGTCTTTCAGATGAGAAGTCTCCTTTTACTGTGTTTTCCCCAATGTATCAAATGTAGACCAGTAACTGTGCTGCCCCTGAAACATCAGTGGATTCATCAATCTGTAAGGAAAAGAACTTGCTGGTTTTTATCCTTTCCACCACTTACTCTCATATGTCATTGGACATATTGATAATACGATGACTCATTGTATCATCTGATAGTGGAATACAGCTCAGCTAAGTGGTAGCATCTTTGCCAATCATAATCTAACATATTTGTTTAGCTGGGGGAGGAATAAGAGATTTGGTGATGGTATAAGGCTTCTTTCCCCTGGCAATTAAAAGTGAAACAGCATAAGATGCCTCCAAAGTTTTGGATGTCACAGTTGCTGATTTACATATAACAGTTTTTTGTTGCTGAAGTTCATTAAGTTTTCATTCAAAAAATTCCACAGACTTCTCCATGTATGTAGGGTGTTTTGTTTGTACATGTTGCTGGAGTTTATTTGGTTTTAGGCTGTTACTGGCCAAAACTTCACTGCACAAAACACACTAGGGACTTGTATTGTCTTCTGAGCCAGTGTAAGTAAATCCAAATGCCAAATAAGAACTGTAGTGTTTTTTGGATTTTTTTTAATGAATTTATGACTCCTGATTTTTATTTTCCACCATCTATGATGTCTTCACCTCCCCTCTTTGTGCCATGTACAACAAAATGATCCATTGATTTACAAAATATATTTGTTTATTTCAGAAATTTTACACTACTGTATATTTTTTATTTTTGCTACCTATTCTTTTTTGCTGGTAGAGTGAGGTCAGACTGTTTTCTACAAAAGTGGGACATCGTGTTCCATAACAAACAAGGCCGTTGCTTAGGGAAGTGACATAATCACTTTTAACTGACCAGTAAAACACTGCAGAAGGGTGGTTGAAAGTTAAGGAGCTATCCAATAACACACGGCAGGAGGTCTGGCTTCATACTTCATCAATTGCTATTAAGAGTTAACTATTTAAGTCCTGTAATGAAATGCAAGGATCTAAAGGTTATCACAATATTTTTTGTGAGCTCGCAACCTCCCCTACAATAGTCCTGCAATCCCCTTTTGGGTCAAGACCCCCAGGTTGAGAAATGCTGCACTAAGCCATACTATCACAGATCCTTGCATTAAAAAAATGATTTGCACATGGGTAGGTTTTTGTTAGTAAATGTATGAACTGTAAAGGTACTTAAATATTTGTCTATATTATCTTATTTTTTTAATCCATGTCATACATTTTAATGATGAGGTTACTCTAACTGTAACATTCTTGGTGTTTGCTTTTGGAAAAATGTATTGCATCAACCTTAACTATAAGGTAACAATGTTTTTGACAGGGAGTTTCTTCTTTGTTAAAAAACAAAGAATTATAAGAACACTAATTAGGCAGCTGCAGGACTTACAAGGTCTCCTTACACTTCAGTACATCAAATTTTATGTGATGAAGGGTCATGATTTTCCTTTGATTCCAAGCTCCAACTCTTCTCCCTAGGTGAAAATAAGCTTGGGGTTTCTTCTCAGTACCTCCCTTAAAGAGATGCTGTCTAGGTGGTACTTCTAAGCAACAAGAGGTGGAGCACAGAAGCTCATCAGTCCCAGCCCTTGGTATGAATGGTGCAATTGGTACTTGTAGGCTGTTTGTACTGTCCGGCTGGGGCATTGTGACCCTTCCTTGGCCCCATGCTCTGAGGAAGGCCACTGTGCCTCCCTTAAGGGGGAATAATCAGCGCCTTTGTCCAAGTCGTTAGCCCCGGCTTCCAGCGGGGTGGGCTGACAAGCTGTCTATTGCCTCCAACCCTCAGGCAGGGTGAGGCAGGTAAGCAGTCTGTTGTCCCCCACCTTCAGGCAGGGTGAGGCAGGTAAGCTCCTCTTCTCAGTTTTGGTGGGGAAGGGGAAGGGGGATGCAGGCCCACACATCTCCACTGCATCCCAGCCCAGTGCCACTGTATCAGCAGGGCTCCAGCCACAACACGCTGATGGGGGTTTTGCCCCCGACTCAGCCGCTGTCTAGCAGGCCGTCCCTGGGCCACTTCCTCCCCCTGGTCCCTGGGTACCTGAGAGCTCTCAGTATCCTCTGGTTGGCTGGGGTACTTGGCAAGCGTCAGACACCTTAGACCCTCCTTGTCGATCAGGGGCAGGTCCAGGAATTCCTCAGTGGAGGGCAGCTCCTCCAGGTCGCAGGGTTTCCTGGGTCCGTCGGGCTCACACCGCTCCCAGGGTCCCCCAGCATCAGGCAGCTCCTCCAGGTCTGCCCTGGCTTCAGGGAGTAATTCCTCCCCCAGAGCCTCAGGGGGCTTGGTTCAGCTACTAGGGGCTGGTGACTCTGTCCAATTGCTAGGACTCGGTGGCCCAATCCAGTCACTGGGGCCCGGGAGCCCTATTCAGTCGCTGGGGCTGGGTAAGTCGGGCAGGGTGTGGGCCTCCACCCCTGGGGGCGTTTTCTCTGAGTGGGCCCTCCGTCAGGGTCAGGCCAAAGCCATGGCTGGCAGGATGGCACATCTGTCTCCGGTGGCAGCTCTCCCCTCCCTGAGCTCCTAGGTTGGCCTTTTATACTTCCCCTTCCAGGGTTAGCTCCGTCCCTCTGTTGCCAGGCAGATTGGCCTGGCAGGCCCAGTTCTGTCCAGTCAGGGGGTTGTGACCCTTACTCCGGCCCAGGCTCCGAGGAAGGCCACCGCGCCTCCCTAAAGTACCTCATGCTTTTTTTCAGTTGGAAGAGTGGCAGCAGAGGAGGCAGGACCAGACACCATTCAGTTAATGTAATATTTTATGTTTAATATATTATATTCTTTTATATATTATATTCTATAAGTCTTTATGCATGGAAGTCTTTTCATTGTATGAGGTATGTGTGTATGTAAAATTGTAAGTACTGAATTCTATTTAGCAAGCAAAGATCAACAAGCATTGCACAGTATGGGTCAGGAAAACTTGTATGAATAAAGATTTATGAGCCAAAAATTGTCCTGAGCTACCCAAGCAAAAGTAAATGTGAATTTTGAAGCCAAAAGTTTCAGCAAGCTATCCATGTGCATAAACCAACACTGATCTTGAGAAGTATCACAGCAAGAGAGTCCACTGAACTACTGAGCTTCATAGCTGTTCTTGAGGATCTGAGAAGTATGGTGTGGATTTGTGTCAGCTGGGAGGGAATGCAGACCAATGACCATCATCTGGTGTTGTCTACGGAGGACAAGAATGGCAGCATAATTTAGTTTGTGCCGAAGACAAAAATTTGCTAAAGTCAATTCACCTAGAAAGCTTTTCCTGCTCAAATATTAGGATGCAAAGCTTTCCCCATGCTTTAAAGACAAAAATATATCCACAAGAACATTTTTTTCCTGTCGGCTGCAATGTTGGAGACTCATGCCTACCTATTGAAAAATGATGCTGTTGATACTTAGTTTTTCTATAGGAATATATGTTTTTGCTCTATTTGCCTGATAATGAGGCTCTGAACAAAAATATTTACCAAGTGATTTGTGAGGCATAATTTAGTTCTGCTCAATATATAGGGACATAAAGAAATATTAGGCCATTCACAAGCATTTCAAAAATGTCATTTTAAAATCTCTTCAACTGAAAAAGTATTTGTTCCATTTTCTTCAAATTTTAAGAAAAAAAAATCTAGTTCACCCTGAGAATTAAATTTAACATTTCAAATCCTATTTTTTAATTGTAAGAGGGGTAAAAATAAAATTGTAAATAAAAACCTAGTTGCAGCCTTAATATAGAGGAAGTATCAGTCCAATGTTGTAACTAAAGAATGGTCATAGAAATGATTATTGTTAATTATTTGTGTTGTACAGAAATCAGGGTCCTATTGTGCGAAACACACTATAAGCACATGGTTACCCCCTGCCAATACATTCTAATTTAATAGATTCATAGATTCCAAGGCCAGAATGGATCATTGTGATAAAAGCATAAGAATGGCCATACTGGGTCAGGCTGATGGTCCATTTAACCTAGTATCCTGTCTTCTGACAATGGCCAGAGCCAGAGGTTTCAGAGGAAATTAACAAAACAGGGCAGTTTTTGAATGATCCATCCCCTGCCATCCACTCTCAGCTTCTGGCAGTCAGAAGTTTAGGGACACCTAGAGCTTGGGGTTGCATCCCTGAAAATCTTGGCTAATAGCCATTGATGGATCTATTTCTATTAACATATCTAATTTTTTTATGAACTCAGTTATACTTTTGGCCATCACAACATCCCCAGCAATGAGTTCCACAGGTAGACTGTGTGTTGCATGAAGAAGTACTTTCTTATATTTGTTTTAAACCTGCTGCCTGTTAATTTCAGTGGTGATCCCTGGTTTTTGTTTTATGTGAAGGGGTAAATAACATTTCCTTATTCACTTTTTCAATACCATTCATGATTTTATAGACATCTATCATACCCCCCTCTGCCTTAGTTTTCTCTTTTCTAAACTCAGTAGTCCCAGTCTTTTTAATATCTCCTCACATGGAAGCTGTTCCATACTCCCAACCATTTTTGTTGCCCTTCTTTGTGTTTCTTCAAGTTCTAATTCATCTTTTTTGAGATGGGACGACCAGAACTGCAAGCAGTGTTCAAGGTATGGGAGTACCAGGGATTTATACAGTGGCATTATGATATATTCTGTTTTATTATATATCCATTCCTAAAGGTTCCTAACATTCTGTCTACTTTTTTTTTTTGACTGCTGCTGCACGCTGAGCAGATGTTTTCAGAGAACTATCCACAATGACTCCAAGATCTCTTTCTTGAGTGGTAACAGCTAATTTAGACCCCATTATTTTGTATGTATAGTTAGCATTATTTTTTCCAATGTGCGTTACTTCCCATTTATTAGCATTGAATTTTGTCTCCCATTTTGTTGTTCAGTCACCCAGTTTTGTCAAATCCTTTTGTAACTCTTCACAGTCTGCTTTGAACTTAACTATTGTGGTAAAGTCAGGCCAGATAGCTACAAAAGAGTATACCTGGGCTGGTATGAAGCCCCGAAAGGGTTAAAAACCCTCTGCCTGCCAGGCAGAGGGAAGAGCACAGCAGGGCAAATAATGGCACCTGGACCCAATGATGAGCCATGCCAGTGGTATTTAAACTCTGCCTTCCCTAAAGGAAGGAGATGGGTAGGGGTAGGGGTACGGGGAGGGGGAACGGGAAACATGTGCATGTGCATGTGCATGTGCATGTGCATGTGCATGTGCATGTGCATGTGCATGTGCATGTGCATGTGCATGTGCA